>BMAC01000158.1:766446-780962 GCA_014905375.1 Phtheirospermum japonicum
TTTTAGAATTCCATTATAAGCAAAATCGATCTTTAATAATTTAAGAGGATAAAATAAAATTTATTTATTTATATACAAAATTATGCTATTCTATTTTTTATTTTTCTGGCAATTTGTGATTTTCACATGACTAATAATAATAATTTAACCCTATATAGTTGCAATAATATTGAACCGAAAATGAAAGCATACAAATTTACGTTGAGGTGATTGGTGGAGAAGCAGTTTTGAGGAGAGAGAAGAGTCCAAACTTGTACGGACGGTGAGGAAAAGCATATAAAATTAACATGCCTATTTGTTAAATAACAAAATAGAAAAAAAATCCAAAAAAAAAATAGTAAAAAATAGAAACAAAACTCGAAAAATCACGACCGGGACGGGGAGGGGTGCGCCTAAGCGTCCCGAAAATTAATCCTAATTTTTATTATTTTTTTTCTATTTTTTACGATTTTAATTATTTTTAATTTTTTTAAAAAAATTAATTAAATTTCCGAGGGAATACAATTTCCTTCGGAATAATTTCGAGGGAATCCGTTAACCCTCGGAATAATTCCGAGGGAAATTGTATTCCCTCGGAAATTTAATTAATTTTTTTAAAAAAATAATAAATAAAATCGAGGGAATTAAATATCCCTCGGTTTTTCGAGGGACTACTTCCCTCGGAAAACCACCCGTCGGTCATCCCTCGGTTTTTCGTTCGGTAAATATGGCGGGAACATTTGGCGCCCTGATTTTCGAGGGATTCTCCGAGGGAACAGAATTCCCTCGGAAAAAACCGAGGGATTTTTATTTCCCTCGGTTTCCTCTCGGAAAATTCCGAGGGAATTACGTTCCCTCGAAAAATTCCTCGAAAATTTGCTATTTTTTTGTAGTGTTAATGAGCATGTGCGTATTCGCACATGTCGTCTAATTCGACCAACAACCAAGATGGCGGAGATGTATGCTGGTTTCTCGCAGTACCCAAACTTTGTCACTAAACAATTCTAACGATCGCATGTAATATTTGTAAATTTTTAAATATTTTTATAATAATTGATTTATTTATTTGTGTGTTAATTAATGATTTTTCTTCAAATTTTTTGGGAATTTTAATAAATAAATAGAAATTAAAATCAATATTAAAAAAAATATATTTTTTTAAAAAATAATGAAAAAACCGAGAGAAATACCCTTAGAAATCCCTCGGTCTTCCGAGGGAAGATAGGCCCCTCGGTTTTCCGAGGGTACAAGCTGCCTCGCTTTTTCGAGGGACGATAGCCCCTCGGTTTTCCGAGGGAACACGGCCCTCGATTTTCCGAGGGCTAAACATCCCTCGATTTGCCCTCGGTTTTTCCGAGGGTCGTACGGGATAAGTAACCGAGGGGATAAACTTTCGGTTTTTTCCTCGAAAAATTTTTCCAAGGAAAATTTGCCCTCGGAAAATTTTTCCAATGAGGTTTTTTCCGAGGGACATTTTCCCTCGATTTCTCCTTCGATTTTTCAAAAAATCGAGGGGATTTTCTCTAGAACCGAGGCAAGAATCCCTCATAAAACTGCTATTTTTTTGTAGCGGGAGTCTGACTCATTTTGCATCTCTAAGTTTGTATTGCAATAACAGTTTATTACGTACGTTGTCCTGTGGACTCTTGGACTCTTGTCTGAGGCTAAAAAGGCAACAGTCGGATACATTTCATTTAAACAAAATTAGAAATATACTGGAGTAGTGATAAGAGAGAGAGAGAGTGGCATAATAAATAAAAAACGAAGAGGTTACTACAAGTATAGAAGTTTTTGTTTCTTTGATGGTAACAAGAGGTGTAGAAATAAGTTCGCATCATATCATGTCTTAGGCACATATTGATAGGTACTCACTAACAAGAGTTTTTGTTTCTATGATTTCCCTTTATAAAATTATTAAAAAGTTAAATACTAATTTAAAAACCACAAGTAAATTATACAATTTATAAAATTACCCTAAGTCATTTTATATAAAAAATTACCCTATTATTACAATCTACACAACAACCCAAGATTATTATAATCTTCACAACGACCTTAAATTATTACAATCTACACAATAACCCAAAAGTATTATAATTTTCGCAACAACCTTAAATTATTACAATTCACGAATAAAATATAAACTAAACTTATGTAGTTCTATTATTTTAATGAGGTTATTTGGTAAAACTATAAGTTGTGATCAAGTACGATTAAGGTACGATCCTATAAGAATCGTTGTTTGGTCTAACACTCCAATACCTGTATTGGGATTTCGAATATAAATTCTCGTTTGTTTTACGACTCAAATTTTCAACCCATAACAAAATATTTTTTACACCTAACCTCACACTCATCTCTTTTATCACACCACCGTTACACTTAAAAAAAAATTAAACTTACTAAATACAATATAATAATAATACACTATTATCTACTTTTCAAACATGATTTGTCATTAAATACAATATAAAAATACATTATTATCCACTTTCCAGATACGATTTCACTACAAAAAAAAATCGCAATTTTCGAGGGATTTTCCCTCGATTTTAAAGGAAAATCCCTCGGTTTTGGGCAAACCGAGAGAAAAATCGAGGGAAAATTTCCCTCGAAAAAACACTCCTCGGAATTTTGTTACGAGGGAATATTTCCCTCGGAAATATAATACCGAGGGAATTCCGAGGGATTTTTCCCTCGGAAACATTTCCGTGCAATCCCTCATAATTCCGAGGAAAATCCGAGGGAATGTTTCCCTCAGATTCTTGCTATTTTCGAGGGAAACAAATCCCTCAGAAAACCGAGGGATTTGTTTTCCCTCGTAAATAGCAAGAATCCGAGGGAATATTTTTCTCTCAGAAAATCGAGGGATTTGTTGTCCCTCGAATTTTTGCTATTTCCGAGGGAATATCCCTCCGGTGTATATTTTTTTTACGTTTCCGAGGGATTTTCCCCTCGGTTTTAATTTTTTTTTATTAATTTTTTATTTTTAGTTTTAATTTTAATTCTTGTTCAATTATTAAATTCTCCAAAAGTTTGAAAAAGTAATTAAAGAAAAGACAAATAATTAAACCAATTATTATAAAAAATATTTGAAAACTTAAGAATCATTACATACGTTCGATCGACACAGTAACAAAGTTTATATGAACCGTAAAAATATTCTATGGATGGGGAGGGGGGTACTGCTGATGGGGAGGGGGTACTGTTGCTGCTGCTGATGGGGAGGGGGCAACTGCTGCTGGAAACGAGCATGCATCTCAGCCATCTGTGCCATTTGGGCATCCATCCGCGCCTGAAACTCCTCCTGCTGCCGGCACTCCTCCGCACGTTGTCGCCTTTCCTCGGCTGCCTCCTCTGCACGTTATCGCCTTTCCTCGGCTGCCTGCTGCTGCAACGCCTCGAGCTGCGCCCTCTGAGCCTCGACCTGCGCCTCGAGCTCTCTGATATGGCTCCTATCAGCCTGGGAGGAGGTGGAAGAGCCCCCATTCAATAAACTTCGTAGCAGCCACCATCTTCCCATACGCGCCGGTGCCGTAAATCCGTCCCTTGCTCAACCCGGCGACGCCGAGGAAACCTGGTCCTGGTCAACCTCGTTACTCTCCTCTTGGGAAGACGCACGTTCCTGTTCCTGGATCAGATGTCGCTCGTACTCCTCCTGAAATACAACTCGTTATTAAAATTTTACGTTAAAATCAAAGAATAAGTTAAAAATAAGAAAGAGACTCACATTAATATTAGTAGATCTCCTATCGACCCACGCGCCGTCTTTCTTTTGGTGCGTACGTTTAAAAAGATCGTAGCACGTAGCCGGCGCACCCGTCTCCCGCTCCTGTATTCAAATAGAATTTTCAAATAATTAACATTAAAATTAAATAAATAAATATTATATTATTATAATCTAAAATCACTTACTATATCCAAAGCAATGGTCGATGATTAGGGTAGATTTGTCGTTGTTTTTATTAGTATTTTAGTACGTTTTTCTATTTGTTTTTGGTGTAAGTTGAACGATTTAAACTTAATCTCGTATTTTTATAATTTCAGCTTATTTTACCGCATTTTGATCGTAATTGATGCAAGTAGGTGATATTTCGTTGTTTTTCACCTTACAGCTAAGTAACCGGAAGAGTTTAACGCGTAATAGACGAGATTCGATGTTCAAGAAGTGAAAAACAAACTTTTCGGTGAAACGAGTAGCAAAAGATCATAAATTGGAGACAGACGCGCAGTCGCATCGACAGACGCGCAGTCGCGTCGACTGACGCGACCGTCGACGCGAGCCATGATCCGCGTCAGTCGACGCAACTTGATGAAGCGCTGATGTCGACGCAACATCGACGCAACTTGCTGAAGCGTCGATGTCAACGCACCCCGTCGACGCACCTGCCCAGCCGACGCGCACACCTGCCGACCAAGTCTGCCGAGTCCCGCCGAGCACCAGCGCGCGTCAGTCGACGCTACATCGACGCACCATCGACGCGACGGCCCAGAATTCGGATTTTAGGGTTTCTTATGCGCCAAGTCATGCAAAATCTATATAAACCCTCATTATTTCGGATTTTCAAGACAACACACGACCCCCTAGGGTATTTTAGCTGATAATAAACATAATTCCACATCTCATAACGAAATTTGAAGACGAAGATCAAGATATTTATTCTCAAATTCTAGGCCCCGCCTAGGCGTCCTAAGCGCTGGCCTGACGTCTAGCAGCCTATCGATTTTTAGAACACTGAAAAAAACTAATAATAATAATAATAATAATAATAATAATATTTAATTGGGGCAGCAGGTGGCTGCTGCCTCACCGGCTGCCATCGCCGGCCGGAAAACTTTCCGATCGCCGGAATTATTTTTTCCGGTCATCGATTTTTTTCCCGATCATCTGAAAGTATTTTTCGGCCACCGGAAAGATTTTCGCCTGCCGAAATTTATTTTCGCCATTTTTTTTTTCGCCTAGATAATTTCTTACTGTATGTTTGGATTTCTTACTACATGTCCTTGGAGTCAGTGTAGTCAAAAATTTTTTTCAACCCAGACAATTTCTTACTATATGTCCAAAAAAATTTCCGATCACCGGAAATATTTATTACTATATGTTCGAATTTCTTACTATATGTAACAAATTATTTATTTAATATCCAAAAATTCAAACTTGATGACAAAAAGTATTTTATTTGATTGCAAAAGTTTATTACTTTGATGTGCAAATGTTGTTATGTATTTCTTACTTATTACACACTTTTTTTATACAAAAAAAATAGAATAAAAAATCTGGCTTAATAGTAAATTATTATTTATGTATTTTTTATTTAATACAACTAGTGAAATTTCGAACTTTATGTTCAAAAAGATAATAAAGTTTCTTAATTTATATCCTATAAAGTGATATAAAGTAAGAAAGTTTGTTATTTTAGGTTCAAAAAAGTAAGAAAAATTCTTATTTTATAGTGAAACTTCTTACTTTAATTCCTAAAATAAAGACATTCTTAATTTATGTTAAAAGAAAAAAGGAAAAAATGAAAAGTAAGATAATTTCTTACTTTATAATGAGATTTCTTACTGTATGTATGATGGGCAAAAAAAAAAAAAAAAAACTCGTCGGAGAAATTTCTGGTGGTGGTCGCCGGAAAAATCTCCGGTGGCGACGGCCGGACAGTGGAGTGTTATAAAATAAATATAAATATAAAATAACTCTAATCAAATAATTCTTTTTAACATGTACATACTAGTTTTATACTTTGAAAACTAAAGTTTTTTTTTTCAAATAATAATTCTTACTTTACATTATTTGTTATATCTAATCTATGTCTGATATTCTGTCACAAAAACCACCAAAATGGAGTGTTATATGCATGTGAGTTCGGTGACTTTTTTGATGAAAATGAGCTGACAATTGTATTTAATAAATCGACTTTTTGGATGAAAATGAGTCGACGATTGTATTTAATAAATTTCGTATAATACGAGATGCAATCAACAACAAAAATAATATTAACAAAAATAACATTAGGTTATAAATTGTAAAATGTCTTTGGGAGAAGTTTCAATTTTTTTTCCCCTTTTTTTCCTCTTTTGCCCTTTTCTTTGTTTTTTTTTTTTCCTTATCTGCTTTTCTGCTTATGTGGATATTATTTTCATTTTTTCAAGATTTCTTGTCCGATTTTATGCTTCTACTTTATTTCCTTTTCGACGTCTGCGTTATTTTTTGGTATTTTTTTCTGTTTTACTTTTTTTCTTACTTCGCTCATTTTTCAATTCATTCCATTATACTTTTATTACTTCATGTAAAAAGGAATAAGATTTTCTTAAAAAATAGTATATTTATATATTATTATATATATAAACTCCAGATGGAGAAAAGTCTTTTAAGTCCAAACAGTGTTTAAGCTATCCTTATATAAGCTCATGCATCGGTTGGCAGAGGATATTACTAAATACATCAAACTATAAAGAATAAAGAAGTGCGTGCTCTTGCCAAAAAAAGAAGAAAAAGAAAAGAAAAATAATAATAATATGGAGGTTATGATATTCTGTTTGGCGCTTTCTTGTGCCGTCATAACATTAGTATACGCATGGAAAGCCTTGAACTGGGTTTGGTTTATGCCAAGATACCTTGAAAAATGTCTCAGGCAGCAGGGTTTCAAGGGAAATTCTTACAGGGCATTTTTTGGGGACTTCAAAGAAATGAAAATGATGATTAATAAAGCAAAGTCAAAGCCCATCGATTTTACCAATGATATTGTGCCTAGAGTTGTTCCCTTCATCCATCAAGCTATCAAAGACCATGGTATGCAATTTATTTAATATTCTTAGATCACTGAATTTGTGGTCTATCCATTGGGGCCATTTCATAGCCAGAGCATGTTCAATATTAAAAACTAATTTGCAACTGATTAAAAAACCTCTTCATATTGCTTATGATTCGACTTGGTTCTAATCAGAATTGAGAAGTAGGAGAATTAATGTTTTAGATTTTTTGATTCTGCTTCTGGGCTTTATTTTACACAGTTAGTGACTGAGGACTTAAAAAAAATGCAGGTGAGAAGAGCTTCCTGTGGTTTGGCCCGATGCCCGCAGTAATTATCTTGGACCCTGAAGAAATAAGAGAGATTTTGACTAAAAATTATATTTTTCAGAAGCCTAGTGCTAATCCATTTGGTAAAATGATAGCAGAAGGCGTAGCAACCCACGAGACAGACAAATGGGCTAGGCACAGAAAACTCATCAATCCCGCGTTTCACGTCGAGAAAGTAAAGGTAATTTTCGAGATTAATTTTGCTAATTTACTTGTCAATCTGGTGACTATTGCTTATTTGATAATTTTCGAAATAGATAAAAGATGTGTTAATAGGTCTTTGTAGCTTTTTATCTTGACCAAATATATTATTTTTAGAAATTTGAACCAAAACATGATAGTCAGTCATATATCCTTTGTACAGAATATGGTCCCATCGTTTCAGCAGAGTTGTGCTGAGATGTTGAGCAAATGGGAAAAGATTGTAATAAGCGAAGGGTCGTGCGAACTGGATGTGTGGCCTTATCTTCAAACCATGACGAGTGATGTAATTTCGCGTACCGCGTTTGGTAGTAGCTATGAAGAAGGAAGAAAGATATTCGAACTTCAGAAAGAACTAGCCGGGCTTGTCATGGAAGCAGTTCGCTCCGTTTACATACCGGGAGTGAGGTGCAAATTCAATCACTTGTAAAATAAAGTTAAAAAAAAAAAGAAAAAGAAGTGATGTTTGCTTATATACCCGAATCCTAGCATTTTTTCGTGACTTGTTTATGTTTCTTTTGAAATAGCTTGCTTTTGCCGACAAAACGGAACAAGCGGATGAAACAAATAGCGAAAGAGGTGGAATCATCAGTGCTCGGGATTGTTAATAAGAGGATGAAAGCGATAAAAGCAGGGGAAGCTAGCAGCGACGACTTATTGAGTTTACTATTGGAGTCCAATTTGGAGGAAATGAAGCAGCATGGAGATAAGTTCGGGATGAGTTTGAAAGAGGTGGTGGAAGAATGCAAGCTTTTCTACTTTGCGGGCCAAGAGACAACCGCAAACCTGCTCGTTTGGACAATGATTATGTTGAGCAAGCACAAGGATTGGCAGGTTCGTGCTAGAGAGGAAGTAATGCAGATTTTCGGAAGAGCAAAGCCCGATTATCAAGAGTTGAACCATCTTAAAATTGTAAGTGAATTGCATAACTTTGAGCATTTTGATTTTCAACAATTATGTAATTTACTGGTAGAAATATTGTAAGTATTTATCAACATTTTTGTAGGAAAGTAAAATGAGTGTTTAATTAGAGTATCTCATTAATGTCCTATTTTGCAGGTAAACATGATATTCCACGAGGTTCTGAGGTTATATCCACCAGGACCCGTGCTCAGTCGATTCACCCAAAAGGAAAGTAAATTGGGAAAGTTAACTCTTCCAGCCGGGGTGCAGCTTATGTTGCCCGCGATTTTATTGCACCATGACCGAAAAGTATGGGGCGACGATGTGTTGGAGTTCAATCCCGAGAGGTTTAGCGAAGGGGTCTCCAAGGCGACTCGGGGCCAGCTGGCGTATATCCCGTTTGGGTGGGGGCCGCGGATATGCTTGGGCCAGAGTTTTTCTATGTTGGAAGCGAAAATGGCGGTGGCTATGATTTTGCAGCGATTTTCGTTTGAGATTTCTCCGTCGTATACGCATGCGCCTAACACGGTGGTCACTCTCCAACCTCAGCATGGTGCACACTTGATTCTTGAAAAGCTTTAGGGTTGGCTTATAATTAGTAGTTTTTGTTGAGTATTAAAATTTGGAGTGCTATCTTGTATAATTGGTGCTATTCTGAAGTCTTATGTGAGGTTATAAAATATTTGATCTTTATTTGTGTTAAAAAAAAAATGCTTTTTGTGAAAGATCATAAAATGTTTCTGTAAGTTTTGTCTTAGTTATTGTCTGTCGATATTGTTCAAGTCTTCAATGCTGGTCTCAATTATTGCAATAAAAACGATGTACTTGGAAAATCACTTGTTTGAGAGAAAATGTGTATTCAAGTGATCATAAATGGTGTCTTATGCAGTAATTTTTTTTACACCGTGGGCAGAAAGTTCAAATATAATAATATAAATTATATTATTGTTATTATTATTTACTGTATAAATATATAAAGATAGATGGGAGAGAGAGAGGTTGAGAGAAATAACAAATAAATCCACACTAAATAAATTATGTGTTATTGAATGTTCCTTTGTACTCAACATTATTGGTCATGTTCGTTCAAGAATCATTATCACCACAAATTAATATCTTCAATCCCATTCGATGGGTGACATGCAATACATCAACATATAACTGACCATGTCTGAACACATAATTTTTCATCCAACCAGAATGGTTCTCCATGCACGCTCATCGATATTCTTTATATGCCATAGCATCCTATGTTTCCAGAGAAAATAGTTCTCCCCATTGAGGATCGGAGGCCTTGGGTTGCTTTGAGTATCCATATCACCTAAACAAATAAGAATCAGTACTTAATGAGTTAAGTAACCTGCTATAAATGCCAATTGTAAATTTGTAGGTATATGGTTAATGAAAATAAGTATCAGTACTATGATGTTACTTTCAGTGTTAACCAATACTAAAACTAACATCGAGTTTAACGAAAATAAGTAGCGAAAATATAAACGAAAAACACAACAATTTAAATTCAATTGACAGGTAAAAGTACTTGTGAACTTGGTTGTACAAACCCAAAAACTATATTACTTTTCGTTGTTCAAGATCAATACAAAAATATAAGAAGTAATATACGAAAACTAGAGTATCAAACATGTGATACTAAATACTTGTTGCCTAGATGAACGATCTTCTCCGTTGGTCACGCAATTTCGAAAACTTTCTTGATCTCAGATTGTGACTTCAAGTAGTTATCTTACTTGTGTTGTTCCTTGTTGTTGCATCGCCAGTTCTCTTCAATTCCGTGCGTCTCAAAAGTGTGTCCAAGTCTTTGTCTCCTCTTGTCTTAAATAGACAATTTTAGAATTCTAAACTTGGTAAACAAGTAAAACAAATCATAAACATAATTATTAAATGAAGAATGGTGCCCTCACGGCACTGTAGAAGTTCCCTTTATTATAAATATAATTATTTATAAATAATTATAAATATATTATTTTGAAATATATGTTATTAATTATAAACATATATTGTTTTTATATATTATTTATTATAAATATAAATAATTATAATATATATAAATATATATTATGTCAAAATATATATTAATGATTATAAATATATATTATTTGTAAATATTATATATAAATAATGATATATAGTTATTATAAATATATAATATTATTTTAAATTGTATTATAATTATAATATTACAAAGTTATATGTTTATATTTATTTTAAATCCCTTTAAATAATTATATATATATGATTTTTTAAATATTGCTGACAGGTATAGGCTGTCAGCATAGTTACCCGTCAGCAATCCGTCAGTATATGCTGATGGCTTGTTGTTCGTCAATATTTTCCGTCAGAATATCCTAGTTTTTTTGTAGTGCAACTCGCCGACGGTGAACTCCGACGAGTTTCCCTCTCACGCACGCTCACGGTTTTACACAAAGAAACTAGAGTGATGACAAAGAGAGGTTAAGAAAAATGCAGCCGAGAGGGAGATGGGAATTGATCCCACTTCTAAGAGAATTTCCAATGGGATGTTAGATATTTTGACACATAAACTTAAAATTCTTATGTGGCAATAAGAAATGTAGACAATATCTAGCGCACTATCTACATTTAGATGGTGTGCTAGAAATTGCCTATTTAATAATTTACCTTATTTATTCACTCATTAATATTGATATACGCACCCCATAATTTTATTAGTTAACCCCATTAAAAGAAATCCCATTAATATACCAAAATTACCCTTAAATTCAACACAACTTCATCTTCTTCTCTTGTGTAAGCATGCCTGACAAGCTGTTGCATTGATCATGATCTATAACGTCTTTAATATTTCTGGGGATATTGCTGAATAACAGGGTTGTTATCTGTTCCTCGTATTTTCTGTGTGCAATAAAAAATTTTTTTAAAACAAAGCCTCTTTCCGAAATACCCATCTTCGCTTTTAATTTCATTGTCTGATGAATGATGCTACTGTTGTCCTTTTTTCTTTTTTTTTTCGCATTTAATAGTAAGACTCTAAATCATTGGGGTTTTTTTTTTTTTTTCCAAGATGGGATTTTGATTTGAATATTTTGATTTTTAAGATTTTATGGAAAAGGCACATTCTTTAGAAACACAGTCCTATGGGATATTAACAAAAAAAATACACCTAAAAAGGTTCAAATTACTAGCTTTCTACAAAATCACATCAGAGTCGTGTTTTTTTTTTTTTTTTTTTTTTTTGTTTTTCGCCCAATTATTACAAAAAGATTATTTAAGCTATTTTTGAGTTCATTTGCCTACTTTGTCTTTGTTTTTTTAATTTCTTGGAATTAGTACGCGACTCATTACTAAAAAAATCTGTGTATCGACCAGACACATTGCTCAATGCCTAGAAAAGTATATGATCAGTTTTTGTAAAAGTTGACCAAGTGAATGGGCCGTGGTGGTGGGGTGGTGACGGGGTAGAGAAGAAGATGAAGTTGCGTCAAGTTTAAATGTAATTTTAGTATTTTAATAAAAAAAAAATTAATGGGGTTAACTAATAAAAATA
Organism: Phtheirospermum japonicum; assembly: GCA_014905375.1. Classification (NCBI taxonomy): domain Eukaryota; kingdom Viridiplantae; phylum Streptophyta; class Magnoliopsida; order Lamiales; family Orobanchaceae; genus Phtheirospermum; species Phtheirospermum japonicum. The sequence continues at coordinate 778,155 of BMAC01000158.1, forward strand.
TGGGGTGCGTATATCCGCACCCATAATTTATATTTCTTTCCACCAATAGTAATTAAGTATTTTACACAATTCACATTTATTATTGAAGAAGATTTTTAAATATTTATAATATATATTTACCATATTATTGAGAATTTATAGTATCCCATTTGAGATGCTCTGACAATTAGGGTTCTGGATTGGGGTTATCAGGTTGGGATCAAATTCCCCATAAACCGACAATCAAGATCGAAAGGGCAGAAAAATCCCGGGTCGGGTCAAGAACAACCAGATGGGTTGGCGGGTTCTCCTCATAGTACAATCCAATTGAGTTCATGGGTGAGTATGATCGGCTTGGCAAAACAAGATGGAGGCCCAATCTAACCAGTGTCATTTTGGCCCAAATCTCAACAAACCTAAAGAGTCGAATAAATCTCTACAGTGTTGATCATGGTTTTAATCGCTCCGATAAGATGGCACGGGATAAATTCAAACTGCAAAATCAAAAAGTTAAAACCTTGACTAACAACAGAGTTATGGAGTGTTTTGGAAATAAAAATCTAAAAGCAAAAGTTGGAGTGTTTGGAAAGAAAGTCGCTTTGAAAATGAGCTTGTGAATATAATTACAAACTTATCTTTTTAGTATTGATAATGGACAAAGAAATGAGTATTAAAATGTAAAATAGAAAGTAGATTTTAGTTTTAAAAAGATTACAGATATATTTTCCAAAACTAATAACACATGACCCCCAACTTTTAAATTTTAATGAAATAAAACAAAGTTAATGTAAAAGTTGTAATTTGCAAACGCCAAAAACAATTTTTTAACTAAAAAGCTAAAAATAATATTCTTTTAAAGGATTTGCAAACATTCCCCAAGTACATGATGAAATCACTTCACAAAGCGAATTCTATGAAATGACTCGCATAGTCACAAATCGACTATTCAAAGACTCAACTACATTTCACTTTCTAGAATCAGGGTCCCTTTCATGTCCAGAAAAAAAAAAATAAATCAAAATATGCAAATCTCTTTATGCATACATATTGAGAGCTTATAAAAGGGCATCATATAGTCTCAGTACTCGTCAATAGATAGGCCATAATAAATCATTAACAATTTATATAGAAAATGGAAGTTGTACAACAAATACTTGCTGTTGCTTTCGCCTCTGTGGTGTTTATATACACATGGAGAATACTGAACTGGGCTTATATCAGGCCCAAGAGGCTGGAGAAAATCCTGAGAAAACAGGGCCTCAAAGGAACTCCCTATAGACCGATTCATGGGGACTTGAAAGAGCTACGGGAGATGAATGAGGAAGCCAAGTCCAAGCCAATCAACCTTGACGATGATATCAAGCCAAGGGTCCACGCTTTTATCACCAAAACACTTGAGAAACATGGTGATGTATTTTGTTTGCTAAGATTGGATCTTGATTTTTTTTATTTTTTTTTTGTGTGCGTTGTAGCATGATTTGGAAAGATTTAATAACCCATTTTAAAATTTGAGTGGCTTTAGATGATTTATGTGAAAGTTTATTTAAGGTCTCAGCTTTAATCAATGTAATCTAGAGAGAGAAAGTGGAATGATATTTTTTTTTGGTTGGTCAACAGGAAATGGGTCCTTTTTCTGGTTTGGGCCAAGACCTTCAATTATCCTCACAGACCCGGAACTTATTAAGGATGTTATGAACAAATATAATTTGTACGTGAAGCCAAAGAGCTCGAACCCGCTTGCCAGGCTGCTTGTACAAGGGCTTGGGAGCTATGAGGCAGATAAATGGGCCAAACACAGAAAATTAATCAACCCTGCTTTCCATCTAGAGAAATTGAAGGTTTTTTTGTTTTGTTTTTTTTTGAATTCTTTCTCCATGGATCATGTTTATTATTTATTTATTTGTGTGCATGGGAAAATAGTCTCTCAATTGAAGGCTCTTTTGCAGCTCATGATACCAGCCTTTCATTTGAGCTGCGATGAGGTTTTGAACAAATGGGAAAATAGTGTCTCATCGGGAGGATCGTGCGAGGTTGATGTTTGGCCTTACCTACAAAACTTAACTAGCGACGCGATTTCAAGAACCGTGTTCGGTAGCAGCTACCAAGAAGGCAGAAGAATATTTGAGCTCCAGCGTGAACAATCCGAACACAGCATGAAGGCTTCACGGTCTATATATATTCCAGGATCGAGGTCATAATAAACTACTCCCTCCATTTCGGTCTTTCATTCTTTTTGTTGTTTAAGGTTAATGTACATAGATTGAGAATGTTATTTAAGTGATATAAATATCGATGCAAAACTACCATATTACCCTTTAATATAGAGCTGGAAGCATGTAATTAGTTACACCTCCAAAATCGAGATAGGGGCAAGGTTGGAAAAAAGAGTGTTTAATTCTCTTGATAATATAAAAGTGTAAGATGGAAATGCCTAATGTGTGTGTATTCTCCATTTGTAGATTTGTGCCAACTAAATGGAACAAGAGAATGCTAGAAATAGAAAAGGAAGTTCAATTCTTGGTCCGTGGTCTCATTAACAAAAGGGTTAAGGCAATGAAAGCAGGGGAAGTTAGTAACGAAGACTTACTGGGCATAATGTTGGAGTCCAATTTCCAAGAAATCGAGCAACATGGTAACAACAAAAGTTATGGAATGAGCATCGATGAAATAGTGGAAGAGTGCAAGTTGTTTTARTTCGCAGGCCAGGAGACCACTTCGGTGCTGATCGTGTGGGCATTGGTTTTGTTGAGTCGATATCCGGAGTGGCAGATAAAAGCTAGGGAAGAGGTTTTGCAAGTCTTCGGGAATCGAACACCGGATTACGACGGG
>BMAC01000158.1:784847-870319 GCA_014905375.1 Phtheirospermum japonicum
TGGTTTGGGCCAAGACCTTCAATTATCCTCACAGACCCGGAACTTATTAAGGATGTTATGAACAAATATAATTTGTACGTGAAGCCAAAGAGCTCGAACCCGCTTGCCAGGCTGCTTGTACAAGGGCTTGGGAGCTATGAGGCAGATAAATGGGCCAAACACAGAAAATTAATCAACCCTGCTTTCCATCTAGAGAAATTGAAGGTTTTTTTGTTTTGTTTTTTTTTGAATTCTTTCTCCATGGATCATGTTTATTATTTATTTATTTGTGTGCATGGGAAAATAGTCTCTCAATTGAAGGCTCTTTTGCAGCTCATGATACCAGCCTTTCATTTGAGCTGCGATGAGGTTTTGAACAAATGGGAAAATAGTGTCTCATCGGGAGGATCGTGCGAGGTTGATGTTTGGCCTTACCTACAAAACTTAACTAGCGACGCGATTTCAAGAACCGTGTTCGGTAGCAGCTACCAAGAAGGCAGAAGAATATTTGAGCTCCAGCGTGAACAATCCGAACACAGCATGAAGGCTTCACGGTCTATATATATTCCAGGATCGAGGTCATAATAAACTACTCCCTCCATTTCGGTCTTTCATTCTTTTTGTTGTTTAAGGTTAATGTACATAGATTGAGAATGTTATTTAAGTGATATAAATATCGATGCAAAACTACCATATTACCCTTTAATATAGAGCTGGAAGCATGTAATTAGTTACACCTCCAAAATCGAGATAGGGGCAAGGTTGGAAAAAAGAGTGTTTAATTCTCTTGATAATATAAAAGTGTAAGATGGAAATGCCTAATGTGTGTGTATTCTCCATTTGTAGATTTGTGCCAACTAAATGGAACAAGAGAATGCTAGAAATAGAAAAGGAAGTTCAATTCTTGGTCCGTGGTCTCATTAACAAAAGGGTTAAGGCAATGAAAGCAGGGGAAGTTAGTAACGAAGACTTACTGGGCATAATGTTGGAGTCCAATTTCCAAGAAATCGAGCAACATGGCAACAACAAAAGCTATGGAATGAGCATCGATGAAATAGTGGAAGAGTGCAAGTTGTTTTATTTCGCAGGCCAGGAGACCACTTCGGTGCTGATCGTGTGGGCATTGGTTTTGTTGAGTCGATATCCGGAGTGGCAGATAAAAGCTAGGGAAGAGGTTTTGCAAGTCTTCGGGAATCGAACACCGGATTACGACGGGCTAAATCACCTCAAAATCGTAAGTAGTTTGTTTTCAAATTGAGCACTTGATTCTTTGTTATGTAAAACAGTCATTTGTCTGAACTATTTAATCTCAGGTTAACATGATTTGCAACGAGGTATTGAGGCTCTACCCACCGGCAATCACTCTCTCACGATACGTCAACGAGGAAACCAAGTTGGGGAAATTAACATTACCGGCCGGTGTGCAACTTTTCTTGCCAACTATCTTCTTACACCACGACCGTGATATCTGGGGGGACGACGCGATGGAGTTCAAGCCCGAGCGGTTTAGCGAAGGAGTGTCGAAGGCGCAAAYGGGACAAGGTATATTCTTCCCTTTCGGGTGGGGGCCGCGAATATGCATTGGACAAATGTTTGCGATGCTGGAGGCGAAAGTTGTGTTGGCTATGATATTACAACGCTTCTCTTTTGAGCTCTCGCAATCTTATACGCACGCTCCTCACTCCATCATAACGATGCAGCCTCAGCATGGTGCTCACTTGGTTCTGCACAAGCTCTAGATCGATTTTTAACCTTTTCGGATATTGAGTTGAATAAGATTGTATTTACTTGGCCATAATGAAGTCAAATATTCTTGTCCTTTATGAAAATAGTTGTACTACTTATGAAGCAAATCATGTTATGTTACTCAGATTCACATTACTCGAACCCTCAAGTCCCCCTCGAGTAAAAGCTTCCACAGTTGTATCAGTTCGACATTGTGATTTTGAAGTAAGTCTATAAATACTTGTCTATGAAAGAACTTTTTTTTGGCTAAGCGATGGGTGGGCCCCTAATCGACCCCAAAAACAACTAATAGTTGAAAAGATTCGGTCGAGTGCTTAATCAGCGATAAATGGGCTAGGGGGAATTTTTTTATTTTTTTTTCTAATGACAAACGACAGTCGTTTTGATTTTTTTTTTTTTTCTTAAGAAACAGAAAAAAAAAAGTGTAAAAGAATTAAAAAAAATAGTTTTTGTTTTATACTTTTATGACAATTGACATGTAAAGATGGAATCAAATTAAAAAATAAATATGGTATCAAATTATCAAATCATAATTTTATTATCAATTTTGTTTGTTCTTAGGGGCAACTGATTAATGTACTTTGAGTTGTCAGTTTTGTTAATTCTATAAATTAAAATTGGAGAGGAAAATAAGAAAATAAAGAATTAAAAAGAAAAAAAATAATAATAATAATAAACATAGACACGTGCCCACCTTAGGCACTAAGCGGTCCCCACCACTGACTTGCGACCTGCAAATTTTGCAAACTTGATTTTTTGAGGGATTCAACATTTGCATTTGAGTAATAAGAATGTATAATTGATGTTGACTTCACATACAAAATATGAGAAAGTTGAGAGTTCGTGGTCACCACTTTTTACCTCCAATTCTTTTAAAGTCGCTTTTATTCTCATGTGGTGAAGGTAATCGAAACCTACTAAAGTGTGGTTATTTTGTTATCCGGTAAATATAGAATATTATAAACTCTTACCAGGGTAATCGTGCTTCGTGTTAGTAGGAGACAAACTCCAAAACCACTACGGCACTTCAACCTTATTCTTCGTTATAGCTATAGCATAGTGTCTGTTATATCAAATTAGCAGAATAATCAAGATGGGCCCACCGAGCTACATACAAGAATGAGAGTAAGGAGCAAACCTAAGCATTTAGCTGACTTTGTTTGCTAGAATTTAGTAACTATTCATATTAGGCCGCGTCTCTTTTCTGTTAAATTATTTTCACTTAAACGTGCCTGGCACATGTTAGTAGTTATATTTAATGTGACAGCATCACTAAGGAGAAAATATCATTTAGTCTTAAACTGGGTCCTAGCACATGTTAAGAAATTTGAACTTACCAAGTATTTTTCTTCTGTCTCCCCAGTACGTGGGTTTAAGTTTGCCACCTAAATGCAGATTAAGGCCAAAAAGGAGCCGCCGTCGATCAAGTGACCTATATTTTAATTGTACTTCTTTTGGGGAGTTTTCTTGCCAAATTAACTATCTATTTTTTAGAGTTTGTGTTTCAAAATATTTTTTCTATCCAGTATGAGTTTGTTTGTTTTTCTTTTAGTTGTCTCAGACCAGTTTCTAAGGGCAAATTTATCTTTCAAACCCCCTACCAAATTCTCATCATTGTATAAATGGTCATATTCGACATTCAGCACGACTACCTTAACTACATCGTGTCTGTCAAGTATTGAATATCCCCATAATTCACACTACCGAAAAAAAAAAAAAACTATCAAATGCCAATAAAAGTTGCATTATGAATGGTACACAAGGTAAATAATAATAATATATATTGCTAATAATATTTTTTAGCGGAAATTGCCAAATACTACATGGGAGAAAATATTTTTATCAAATACTACAACTAATTTTACAAAATGTGAAATACTCCGACCATAAATATACAATTACAAAGTTATCCTTTATTAAAAAAAAAATAATAATAATAATAATAATAATAATAATAATAATAATAATAATAATAATAATAATAATAATAATAATAATAACCAACACCAACACCCTCATCCCATCCTCACTGGCTGCCCCGCCAGCCTATCCGCTGCCGGAAATTTTTACGAAGACCATTTTTTCGGCGAGATTTTATTTTATTTTTTTTGCTCCAAAACATAAAGTACAAATTTTTACTATAACGTAATAAATTATCGAACATTAATTAAGAAATTGTCTTACTTTCTCGAACATAAAGTATGAAATTCTTACTATAAAGTAAGAAATTTTCTTGTTTTTTTGGATATGAAGTAAGAACTTGTCTTTTTTTTTTTTTTTAATTTTATCTTTTGACCAGATCAGGCGATATGAGGATAAACATAATAGAGTCATATCTTTCAATTTTCTATACGTGAGTGTGTGTCATCGATAACAAGAACTTGTCTTTTTTTTTTTTCATAATTTTATCTTTTGACCAGATCAGGCGATATGAGGATAAACATAATAGAGTCATATCTTTCAATTTTCTATACGTGACTGAGCAAAAACCCGGATGACCCAAACTTTGACCCAAAACGTGTCACAAACTTGACAATGACACTTTTTTTCCCTAAAAAATTATATTATGAACATAAGTGAAATGTAAATAACATTATATAATTATTTGATTAAGATTTGACATCAAGAATATACGTTGGTAGAACAAGAAAAATAATTATATAATCGCATAATATAAAYAATTCAATACATTGTTTAAAAGTTTTAACTAAATAATTATTTATGAATATTTGTATATTTATAGTTTGTGACTAATTAATATGACTTTATGAATTAACATTAAAAATCCACACATAAATGATTTATTACTCTTGGTTTTATAATTACTTTCGTATAAATTTATATATATATATATATATATATATATATATATATATATTCTAATTTGTTTATCGGGTTTATAACTGACTCGATGACTTAATGTTTAACTCGATTTCTCGGTGGATATCACGAGTCAATTATCGGGCTGATTTCAGAAATATTAACTATAATAAAATAGAATACAAAGGCCCTCACTTAAATTTGTAATTCGATGCCTCATTTATTTGGTATTTATTTGTTCATTTTTGTAGTATTTTATATATTTTTACAATATTCATATTTTTTTATTTTCTAGACTTAGAAGATAAATTTTTATAACATAACTTTAATTAAGTATATTACTTTCTATTTTCAAATATTTTAAGATTTACTCTATTATTTATAACTTCTTGATCTTTYTTATTATTTCATTATCAATTTTCAATAGATAAGAAACTATTTAGAATTAATGTAAATTATATATTTATTTAATTTACTTTATAACTATCGTCAATTTATTTTTTCAAAGTCTTTAAAATAAATATTTAGAAATTAATTATAATTTTATTATATTTCTATCTTATTTCAAAATATTATCATATTTATTATATTATATAATATTATATTATAATATTTTATTTTATATTTTATTTTATTTTAGAAATTATTAAGAATCATTTAGAATTAAAACATATATATCATATTTATTTAACTGAATTCATAATTTTTTCTGATTTATTTTATTATTTATAGCATTTTAAGTTTGTTTTTGTTACTTTTAGGATTTTGTAAATGATTATTCAGGATTTAAATTATTTTTAATTTATTCTATAAGATTATTTTGAAATATGATTTATTCGTAATTTTTTATTTTTAAATTATTTGATAAGTATTTTCATATAAAATATTTTTTTATATTTAACATATTTCATAATTTTATGATTTATTTTATTATTTTATCACATTTCTATGTTTTTTTTATTATTAAATAATTATTTAGTATTCATAATATTTTAATACAATTTGATAATATTTTAGGATTTATTTTATATTATTTATAATATATATGGTTTTTGTGATTTTTTAAAATTTTAACTTAATTAATATATATTTATAATTTAAATAAAAGTTTTTGTATCTATTTAGTTGATTTTATAATTCTCAAATTTATATTACCAGTATTACATTTTTAGTGGTTAAAGATTAGTTTGGTAATTATATAATTATGTTGATATAAATTATTTCTAAAATAAAAAATATAATAAATTGCGACTAAAGTACAACTGGATTATTCAGTTGTACTCAAACAGATTGATGTAATTAAATTATGACTAATGATAAATTTTGGGGTACCTTTTGACAAACAAGTACAACGATACCAATAATTAGAAAATTCTAAAGTTATTTATAAGATTTTCACTTTGTATTTGAATACAAAGAATAAACAAGGAGATACACGCAGTGATTTGTAATAAAGTGAGTAATATGACTGTTTCGCGACTAACTAAAGGGAGAGCTTGAAACTATTAGCATGTGATAATAACAAGTTAAACTATAATTAGAATTATAATGTAGTCTGTAAAAAGTTGTTTCATTATATATAATGTGGAATTATTTACATTACGCACCCTATCTAATTATGAGTTCACCCCAATAATAAAAACAACAAAAATGCCAAAAATTATCCCTCCCCCCCAAACACCTAAATACATCATTTTCTCGAACCCTTAACCACCACTCCAACTTTGCCATTAGCGTCATCGACACCGTCGAACAGGAAGGAAAAAAAAAAGGTGATGTGTGGTGAAAGGTAAGTGACGGGTTGGGGCGGTAAGGGTAAGAAACAGATGCAAAATAGGGGTGTTCGTTTTTGATTTCTCGAACAGAACTCATGTATTCAAACTTTTTGATCGGACAATACAACGTTATTCGATTTTTTTTCAAACAACCATTTTTTGAACATATATTTTGTGTACAAATCAATTTTTTAAACATGTGTTTTGTATTCGAATCGATTTTTTGATTTATTTTGTATTCGGAAAATTTGGTTCGAACGACATTTTTTCAAGGCATTTCTTTTTCTTTTTTCTTTATATTCTTCAATGGCAAGGCTGCCATGGCGGCGGTGGCAACGTATTTTCGTGCGCATGGTTTTTTTATATTCTTCAATAGCCGGCGGCCATGGCGGTGGCAGCGATGATGTGCGGCTGGAGTGGTGGTGCAGAGTTGAAGGAGATGAAGTATTTGGGGGTGTAGAGTTTAAGGGTAATATTGATATTTTTGTGATAACATTTNGAGGAAGTACATGAAGTCATCTGGTGACATGAGTCGGAAAGAGAAAGACGTTGTTGATTACTGTCTTTCCCATCGAAGCTTATCTGAAAAAATGTAAGTAGAATATATATGCCGATCTAAAAATAAAATATTAGTTGATGTGCCACGCATCTTCATTTTGTGTTTATTAATTGTTTTTTTTAGGGAGAAACCGAATGTTTTCGCGCATCACTCTGTATACTTTATTTCTGTTGATGATATTGCAACGTTGAATGATGGTCGCTTCGTGAGCACTGCCGTAATTGAAGCATGGGCATTGATGCTGAATAAACGGGGGGGGTAGCAATTGTTTCTATATGAACACTCAACACTCTGTAAGTTTTATTAAGTAGGGTGTTTGTGATCTTGTTTTTTCTTCCTTCTTTTCTATTACTGTGCATCATATTGAAAGAAAAAATGATTGATATCACAGCTGTACCTGCACAATTTGGTCACTGGAGTCGAGGGAGAAGTGGATTTTTCTAAAAAAGTGAGAGGTTGTTGGGATCATTGGGTGAACAACATGGGTGATTCTGTAATTTGGGATTCATTAGATTTTGTAAGTATTACATATTCTAATGTAGAATATGAGTGGAATGTTTGGGTTAGTTTGGTTATATTTTGATAATGATCTTTATTTTATTTATGTTCTGGTTCACATTGGTTTGTTCCCCAAATTTTTGTTCCTATTTGGATTGCAGAACACTTTTTTGCTGTTGTTTTCAACCTTGTGGAGCAAAAAGTGCAAAATCTGGACAATACGACGCATTCAAAATCGAAGAATGTGTTGCATGAAAATCTACAGAATACTGTGGTAAGCTATTTGGATCATATTTTAGACTTTTTTTTCAATTGAAGGTAAATGTACATGTGTGAGTACAATTTCTAATTTGAATTTTTACAAAAAAACTCAAATGGCTATTTTCCTTGAAGAGAAAAAACACCCGAAAGCAGGCGAAATTGAGCAGTACATTGTTGAAGATGTTCGTTTCGCGTGGAAGGGATGTGCTGGGGCCAATGGGGACTGTATTTGTGAACTTTTTAGCCTTTGACATGTTATGTCTCTGCACGTACAATTGTTATAGTGTTTTGCAAGTTCTGAAATGTTAAACGTGGATGGTATTAGGTTGTGCATACCAATGTGTTGGTTCTTGTGCTGCGAGGTATCGATATTTGTAATACAATGTATTTCAAACCTAATGACATGTGTTGGTGTTTAACGTGAATAGTTTAGCTCCTTTACTTCTTTCTTTTTCTCTTCTTTCTGCTCTGTATTTCTTAAGTGGTAGGTGACGTCGTAAGAAGTATTAGGTTTTTTTTACACTGCAAGAAACCAATACTCCCAAACACAATAACCAATACTCTTCTGTCCAAAAACTAATACACTAACCAAGATGCTAGTGTTTGTAATGCAAATAAACGAAAAAGAAGCAGGGGAGCATACTTGACAGGAGATAGACACAGGCGGTGGGGGTGGGGAAGAGGGAATAGTTTTAGGGCAAAATATAGTTAATAATGTGGGGGATAAATTAGACATTTCACATTTTAATTTTGGACTATTTGGCAAAAAGGAGGGACCATTTGACTTAAATCTACATGTTGGATTATTTGACAAATTCATCTATATCTTAGGGAGTATTTGGTAATTCCCCCTAAGAAATATGTGAATATATAGTAAAAAACTCGAACACGTATTAAGAAGTTCAGATATATAGAAAGATAAATTTTCCGGTGAGCGGAAATATTTTTAGACATTAAGTAAGAAATTTTCAAATATATAGTGAAAAATAAGGGATGAGATATTTTCTCTTTAATGGACTCAATTAAATAAAAGATTTGAAATATATATTAGTAGCAGAAAGAAAGAATTGGTTAATTGGCACCTTGTCATGAAGTCCTCTAGAAACCATGTGTGTAGCTTGACCAATCGTTCTATCAGCTTGTCTGCTCACTTCCACCATCGCCTGGCAAAGTCAAAACAAGCAAAATATCAAAACAAGAATCTGAATATCACTAAAAAGTACAATTTCAAACAATGCACAATTCACGTACTCCAACGTTCCCCGTCCTATGAGAAGATGTTGCGGTATAGTAGGCCCCATTAATCCCGCCATAAGTCACCCTCTGGTAGCTCACACTCCGAGGCTGTTGTTGGTTTGCTTCTACTTTGTCATTGGTACTCTATGAAATCTCTCCCCATTATTAGAACTCTTTCCATGGTCTGCCAGATTAGATATAAGTAATATGGTTCAAATGTTATAATAAACCGCCTTACATTTTGCACGTGATGTTAATGGAGCTAGAGATAATTGCTGACATTATCAAATATTTTTATAATTACATCCATTAACTTTTCTATATATTACAAATAACCCCAAATTTTCGTTTACATTTTACATTGACATCCCTCAATTTTTTGATAAATTACAATAGTATTCTAAAAATTTGAGGAAATATTTGTTGATTTCAACAAAGGGCCAAAAAGTAAATGGAACTAAACCTCAAGGGTGGTTATGATAATATTTAAAGTTAGTTTTTTATTTATTTAAATACTCTAAACTCAAAGGCACTTTTTGTAATTATCCCTTACAAATATACCCATGACCTTTGTTTCAAATATATATGTTTTGGTTTTTAAATAAAAAGGCAATCCTGGAGGGAATGCAATTTTCAAAGTTATGCTTATTTTTTTTCACTTAGGGTAAACTAAAGGGGAAGAAAAAACTTACTTACCATTGGCTTGATCCTCTGGATGCTCAACCAGTGGAATCCTATTACGGAAAGGAGTGTCACTAACATCATCATCTTCTTTCTACTTTTCTACCGGCTCTCCCTCATCATCGCTGTCTAGCTCTTGAATAACCGGTCCTTTGGATCGTGTGTGCTGCATATCAACAGCACGATCGGAGCTGAATTATTGCTGGACCCAAACAAGCTACTGAAAGGACGACTGAAAACAGATCATCAAAAGGATCCTTCCCTCCAAATACGCTAGGGAGCATGAAGAAAGAAAACAAGAAGCAAAAGTTGACACAATGCTACTCTAGAATCAAGCTTACTCGTATGGGTATTAATTGCCTTTGGCTATTAGCTCAATAAGAGATCCAATAATCAAACTTCAAATGCAGCTAACTAACAGTGATTTACTGTAGTATTTTTATAAGAACATAAAAAGGGGGGGGGATTGAAATCGGCATGGCATTAACAAAAGCGATCCAGTCGATTATATCTGATGAAATCCAAGTTGCACCTTCTACATAAGTAATAATGAAATTTGATGGAAAAACAACAATCCAGATTCATTCAAAATGCATGATAAAATATAGATCAATGATTAAGATGAAAAGGTATGCAAAAATTAATGAAATGAACAATAACTGTATTCTAATGAAAAGAGTTGCAAAATTGATGTTTATATATATTAAAAAAAACAGAAAACGAGCCTCAAGTCATTCACCGGTCACGAATACATACTGAAAACGAATATGAGCAATCCTCAAAATTCCCAATAGCATGCACGTGGACAACAAAAATAAGTTTAAATTCTAAAAACTAATCCCTCCATATGATTGCTAATTAAGACCCATATCCATCCTAGCAAACAAGTATCAATCAACTCATAGAAAAACAAAATACCAACCAATCAATTGTGCGACTCGTTTTTCCTGACTCCATTGTTCTCGGCCTCCGTCTGCTCTAACAACCTTCCAGCAGCTTCCTCATCAGTCTGCTGAGCCTTCTTCTGTGAATCCTTCGCCTTGAGCGCCTGCAACTTGGAGTGATTATAATACCCCACGCCCAGAAAAGCCAACGCATAACCAAACAAATTAATAGGCGTCACAGTATCTTTGATCACAGACCACTAGAATGCAATCAACAGCCAATCTTTAACCACACCAGCTACATTCATTGTCAAAGCAGACATTTTCCCAACAAGCAAGAACACAGCGAGATTTAAAGCAAACGCACACAAAGAATTAGTCCCGAAAATCACAAAATCGAAATGGAAGCTCGATTTCCCCCTCAGAACCGGAAACTCCACAAAAACCCAGGGGAAAAATAAGAAAACCAAACAAAACGGTGCCACGTAATACAGAGAGGTGATTGGGTTGAGCGTGATTCCTTTAGAGGTAAGCAAGATCTGAATCATGACTAATCTGGTGGCCTCAAAGGCAACAGCCCCCAATTAAAGTATAACTCCCAAGGAATTGAATTTTGCCTCGCCGTACGCGGCGACCCCAACCCCGATCGAGACCGAGATCATATTCACCATCGTCTCCGATCTGAAGCTCTCCTTGAGCATTTGGATAAATGAGACGGAGAGGTAAATTGATAGAATCGGGGGAAATTGTGGACTGTTATAATTGGGGGAAGAAAACTCAGAAGAAGAGAAGAATAATTGGACATGCAATTGTTAGATGTTGGAGGTGATGATGGCGGAAGGGTTTTGGCGGTGGTGGCAGGCGACTTCTGGAGGTGGTGGCGGGCGGCTTTTGGAGGTGGTGACGGGAGAGGTGATTTGGATCTGTGGACACATAATTGAATATATTAGAAGGTACTTAAATATACGTTCAGAAAAGTGATTATTCTAGAACAGGTGCAAAACATACCTTCTAGAAACGAAACATACTAGAATGGGTATAATATATACCTTCTAATGTGGTCAGTCTCCAATTTTTCGAGACGTACATTTTAAACCTGTTCTGGGATTACGACTTTAATTACGAGAATACCACCGTATAGACATTCTAGAAGATGAAACAACCGTTCTAGAATGTCTATTCTAGAAAGCTATTTTTGTACTAGTGCTTCTTCAAAAATTTCTCATCTCAATCCTTCGTCTTTTAGTACACACACTCTTCTTTCGTACATAAGTGTATCATCGCTTGCTACTATGAAACCTTAATAAAATCATTGTTAATTATGTCCCTTAATTTGCATAAAAACGTGTTCTTCATTTGAGCTTCTCTAATTCGACTTTGTAGACTCGGTTCTATCACCATACTTGCTATGACTGCTTTAGTGCTTTTTGGTGGTACCACTACGTCTATATTCATTTTAGCGAACTCCTTGATAAATTTTTCATCTTTTGTGAACATAGTAGCTAATTCACCTTTGTTCTTTATACTTAGGGCATCAGCTACCACGTTAGCCTTTCCCGAGTGATAGTGAATAGTGCAATCATAACCCACCTTTACGTTTTTTTAGGTTTTTAGTTTAGTTTTTCAGAGTTAGATTCACACATCCAGACTGTGTGTGTAATGAAAGGCTTTGTCAAGTAAAATGCTCAAAGTAGTTATGTAATACCCGTCAATCCAAAATTTTTTTGAATGATATTCAAGTTTTTATTTACTACACTTCAATCTATTCTCTCTCTTCTAATTTCCACTTTCAAGTGTTTATTAACTGGTCGCATAATATATTATTGGTGCAAGTTTCATTCAGTGGTGGAGTTTGACGGGGAAAATGAAGTTGTTGGAAATGATATAAGGCAAAGGAACCTCAACCCAACTCTCCTCTGTATAATATAACAATTCTTTATCAGCTAAAAAGTTAATGTGGCAGCAGCTAAAACACTTATATCATTTGGTAGTAAGTAATGAAACCAAAATGTCCTATTTGTATTTTTTTTTAGTGTTGAATATGATTAGCGACATTGTGTTATATTGGTCTGTTTGAACTAAAACTCGAAATACTGTGGATTTTTTTACTGATGATAGATACAATAGATTTTTATTTTTATTTCTTGAATCATGGATAATGATATGATTTGATTTTTACAATTTTGGTGTATTTATTGGTACCTGCTTTCATCTTTAAAAAAAATTACTATCTATAACGAGTTCCTAAGATCCGTATTGAAAATTTAAGTTTCTATATCGGGTTTCAAAAGATCCATTCTAGAAATAAATCGTTATAGAACGGGTGCTAAAGGATTCGTTACGGAAACCATGCTTTCTAGAAGGTATCATCGTAAATCTGTTATGAAAGCTAGAAGGGATCTTTGGTAAACCCGTCTGTAAACCATACTTTCTACAAGAGATTTTATGTAAATCCGTTGTAGAAATCATACTTTTTAAAAGGTATCTTCTGGGCACCATTCTATAACACACTTTCTAAAATAGGTAAAAAAAAAAAATTATACTTACTAGAACGATGTCAACCATTCTAGAAATTACAAATTTCTAACGGGTACAAACCAGTTGTAGAAAGTGCATACTTTCTAAAACTGCTCGATCCAGAACATGTATAGAACTGTTCTAGAAAGTCATTTTCACCCGTTCTAGAATCTCATTTTCTGTAGTAGTGTTGCCTCATCGATATATTTACCCATCGTATATTGTGCACTAAGGTGGACCGTATGCAAAGTGAACCTCGTGTGTGTATATATATATATATATATATATATATATATATATATATCACTTACCAACTAAATTTTTTGACGACCACCTCCGTAAAAGTTTTCAACGAGGTTTTTTTTTATTATTATTATTGGTGGGTTTTTTTTTTGGCCCAACAAACATAAAGTAATAAATCTCACTATAAAGTAAGAAATTCTTAGAAAGAAATTTCTTTACTTTTAATGCATAAAGTATGAAACTTTCACTATAAAGTAGTAATTTTTCTTACTTTTTTGAACATAAATTAAGAATGTCTTTTTTTTTAGGAAATAAAGTAAGAAATTTTAATATAAAATAAGAATTTTTCTTAATTTTTCAAACATAACTTTCTTACTTTATAAGATATAAAGTAAGAAATTTTCTTGGGCTTTTCTACGGATAGATACATGTTTGTATTTGTTTGTTCATAGGTATCCCTTAATTACGGTTAGATTATGTGATAATTCAATCACATCCATCTATTTGTGAATAACCAAGTACAATTGGAAAATCCGGTTGTACTCTGTTGTACTTTTTATTTTTTTTAAGTAATTTATATTATTATAATAATAAAATTACTAAAATAACCTTTAAAAATATAATAAATAAAATATTGATTTGTAGTTAATATTCATTATATATAATTATAATATAATCCTTCAACTTATTTTTGTTTTGATAGCGAACCTTTGACTTTTATTATTTTAAAAGCTAATCATATACTTTGATTTAACTTAATTAAATAAGTTAAAAACTAAAAAATAATCATATTTCGTTGAAGAACTACGTTTCTTCGTCCTCCGAGAAAACAATCAAATAGACCGAAGATCGAAGAATTGGGATATTTTAATCTCTGAAGTAGCTAGTGGGACCCAACAACAGAAAATGCCGGTGGTGTCGGAGACAGGGCGGGCGGCGACGGTGGAGATGGCGAAGCTATTGGCGAGATTTGACGAAGGATATTATGCCACCAATGAGGGTAATAAACTCTTCTTGGGATGTTTCAAAGGTATAGGTTTTGCATCAATATGATATTAAGCTACATGAGTTTGGTCTTTAAAAGACTCAACTAATTTGGTCTTAGTCAGTATTTTCATCTTGTAACTGCAAAAATTGATTTCAAGGTTGGTGATGATGAAAAGTTGTTTAGTGTTGAAAATAAAATTAAAAATGATTTGGAAGTTTACAATGTTTGTGTTCGTAAATTAGTATTTTAAAGATGAGTCGAATAAGGGTTTCTTGGATAAATCCAACAAAGTTTCAGATGTTCGTGTTCATAAATTGGTATTATGTAATTATATTTTTCCTAATTGATCAGTTCTATCATTACCCCTTTTTTGTCATGTTCTTGATATGTTCTTGTCACAAGTAATTTTTCGACCTGGCTCACCGGAGCTTTGTGTAACGGAGGCCATCGGCGTGAGTTGTAGAAAGTCGAGTTGCATGGACAGAGACTGGTCGGTTTCCAGTGGGTTGAACGGACCTGAGCTATGGGTTCGAGTTGTGTTGTAAATTTGAGGATCCCAGGATTTCAGATGGAATTTTTTGACTTGAATTTTCTTAGCTTTTTCTCTTTTTTTAATCCTTTTTTATGGTCCAAACTGGGACTTTGTGATGGGATGCGTTTGCATCAGTTCTATTTTTATGTTAGATTTTACTTTTTCTTTAGTTTGTTTGTGTTCTAATCTAGCTGCAAGCTAGGTCTGGAATATTTCTTTTCTCTTTTCTTTTGGACCGGTGGCCTCGGGTTGTAATGAACCTTGCTTTTTTGATATTTAATATTTATTGTTTCAAGGAAAAAAAAAGACAGCAGACTCTGGTATTGTTCAAGTTTGGACCGAGGAACGAGTTGTTCATGTGCAGTGGATTCAAATGAAGAATCCTGAAACTTGGAATCAAATGAAGTGGCTGGAAGTGAATTATTCAGGTTTCTTGGGACCATCTTGAGATTATATTTTTATTCAAACCTTTAAATCAGAAGAAAATGGGGAGATATTGTATGAGGCAAAGGAAGCAAAGCTAGTAATAAGTGGTACTAATTTGTAGTGTAACCAAAATTACAGCCAAGCACATAAGGATATTCTTTTGTCTCTAACTCGATTACATTTAACGAGTAATTAGGGTTCTGTGAACAAAAGTTCAACTGGTAAAAGTTCTATATTAATTTTTATATAATTCTTTTGCGAATTGAGAATAGCCTTTCCTCTGAATTTAAATATAACATCTCTGCTTGGCTGGAATCTGACAACTCAGGCACCTCTTGCTTTGAATTTAATCATATAAAAATTTAAATATAACATCTCTGCTTGGCTGGAATCTGGCAACTCAGGCACCTCTTGCTTTGAATTTAATCATATTTATACTGTAGTGGGTGTTTTACTTGATTTGTTTAATAAGATAAGTGCCTTCTTTGTTGATTTATTTGATTAGCATTTCTTCACATTGCAATTATATCTGACAATTTTTGCTATCTGGCTTCCATGTATCAAAAGATGGTGAAATAAGTTATATGTGTAATCTATCTGGCTTCCATGTATCAAAAAGATGGTGAACTTATTTCTGATAATCAAATGTAAAACTGTTTCATATGCAGTTGAGGTCGTCTTCTGTTTAAGTTTGGAAAACATGAATATGCTCGGGTTATTCTTGAGGAAAATATTAATGTTTCAATTTTATTTCTCTTTTTGGGAATATAGGCACAGTGATACACAATGGTAACAACACAAAATCCATAAAACACTTGTATAGATTATAGCATATTTTTGAAGCGAGTTTAATTATGTGTAAAGCATTCTCATACAATAAATCACACACACAATAATTTATAAGAACTGTATTAATATTAAAATGGGTGAGGCTTTAGCGATCAGCTCGATCATGCAGATTCATGCACTATTAGCTTCCAATGAAGATAATGACAAATAATCCCCATGCAGTAATGTAGATGTTTTTCTAAGTAGTTTGTGGGGTTTGTCTCCGAAGGTCGTTGTGGTGACAGAGCAAGAATCGGATCATATTGGGTCGGGCTTGACCAAGAGTCTTTTAGAGGCTTTGCATTATTACGTGGTTTTGTTCGACTATTTAGAGCTGACTTTGCTAAGGTCATCATTGTAGAGACTAATGATGGGGAAAAAATTGTTGGGAGAGGAGATCAAGAATATTATAGCTTTCAAGGGGGCAGAGAGGAGAGAGAGGCGCGAGAAGATAGAGAGGTGAGGCCGGAGATCGGAGTCGATGGGTTTTGGGAAGGTGGGGTTGAGTTATTACGGTATTTTGCAGGTGAAGAGGTTGATGCAGAGTTGCAGGCGAAGAGGTAAGACAATCGGTCGAGTCGGTAACATAATGGGTGTATTATTATCAAGGGCATTTTGTTCCACCGCTATTGGTTTTCAAAGTAGTTTTAGCAAGGGCAAACTTGCTTGTTCCCATATGCGCTAGGTGGCACACAAACACTTTTGGCAGAAGAACATGCATGGATTCTTGGATGATGTATTTGAGATCCATATGGGCTTCCACTTTTTACCTTTATCCATTTTGAACATGCCAGCTCCAAACGTGTATCAAATCGACATAAATATCATTATGCGGTGAACGGATTAAGTGATAGCTTTCAAGCTGCAATAAACCCAAAGAAAAGACAACAACCAATATCATATATATCACTCTTTGTAGGTGAACTCATTTTCGTGAGAGCCTCGTACTGTAATGTTTCATGGACCTATCACGAAGAGTTTTTAGAAAATGCTAATGAAAAAACCTTTTAATAGAAACCATTTTTAGTGAGGGGAGATAAAACTCTTAATATTACCAATGCAGAAACCTGGATAATAGAAAAAATACACAATGTAAGGTATTTGGATCATTTACACCCCTACTAAATGGTACCTAGAAAAATCCTTGTAGCACCAGACTCAACAACATAATCCAAGTTCTAAGGATTTGTCTTAAAAGTCATTTTTTTTGAGCATTTAGTGCACTTAAAATAGAACCTGAAAATCTAGATACCCATATAGGTCTGCAGAAGAAAGAGAAACATGCCAAAGCTAGAACAAAGTAATCACAACTGCATTTCGCAATCAAATAAAGAATAAGCACATGCAGATATGTGCATCTTGAGTATTCGTATATTGTAAACATTAAATTATACAATTGCAGATAGTCTACAACATGAAAAGATGCACATATTATATCACATACTTGCAAATATAAATTTTAAACCACAGATAATTCAAAGTTTAGTCATTTCATAGGACATTAGAGAATATATATTCTAACCTTAACATACCTCATAAACTTAAACTAAACCTCAGGTCAGCACCATTAAGCAACGTTCTAACTTGATAATATAATATGCAATTCATAACAAATTCACTACTTAACATCACTTAGGAGCCCTAACATATCAATTCAACAGAAACCACCAAAAATTAAGCAAACCCTAAATACCCAGAATTCCCCTAAACCCCAAGACAAAAGTATAACAAATTCTCAAGAAATAACTTCAACCAACCAAACAGAATCAAATCAAACGCAAGGCATAATACAAAAGGCCGCAACTAAAGTAAAACCTACCTCTCCGACGACGTCTTCTTTGATGGGAATTGAATTTGGTTCCTTTGTATATATAACACATGGCGCACCGAATACTCATGGGAAGCATCATTCGCACTTTCATATGCTTGTATACTGGCTCATCCGGCACGGCACCTTCGCCGGATCGAAGTCGACAGAGCAAATTACAATTTTATTTGTGAAAAAAGTGCTTGAAAGTTTCTTGTAGCACCGGACGATGGAGACGAGATGAATGATTAAGATGGTTTATGTGATTGTGTCTTACAAATATATTTATAATCGAGGGTGTATCGTGATTAATATAATCTTGGGGTGTTTTATAATAGATGAGAAATATTTATTAATTTTATTTAAATTACTTAATATACAAATGAATATTAGACATTTGTAAATTAATATTAATATTTAAATTAATAAATATAAGTTAATATATGACACGTGGCATTTATTCGAGGGTTATCTGTCGACAAATAAGTACAAATACGTAAGAAAAACACAATTTTCTTATCTTTTCGAACATAAAGTTCGAAGATTAACTATAAATTAATATATATAATTGTATTAAATAAGAAATACATAATAATAATTTGTTATTAAGTAAGAATTTTTTTTTTCTTTTGGGGCGAAAAAAAGTGTATAGTAAGTAAGAAATACATAACAACATTAAGCAAGAAATTCTTGTAATCAAATAAAATATTTTTTTGTCATCAAGTATGAATATTTGGACATTAAATAAAAAATTTGGGTACATATAGTAAGAAATTCGGACATACAGTAAAAAATATTTTCGGTGATCGAAAATGTTTTTGAACATATAGTAAGATATTCAGATATAGGCAAATACTTGGATGAGACCGTCTCATAATATAAGACCACTTTTAACCCACCCAATTAGTACCTTACCCACCTAGCCCGTTAACCCGTCCACCTTTATCTCTACCCGATTCCCCTCTCTCTCTCTCTTTTGATTTCTTATCGTCCCCCCTTTCTATATATCCTTTTCTCCGTCACCGCCATCCGAGTCGAGAAATCAGTCACCAACCACTACCACCAGTGCAATAACAACCGCGTCACCATGAAGATTTATGTAAATTCGTCTCTTCCCCGAATCATATTGGGATATTTTTTTCCTCCCACTAATACTCTCTAGCCGATGACCGTCATATTACACATAAAATCAAGATGGTGGCATCGATCAATTTCTCCAATTGAAAATTAAACCTATCATTCCAATTTACTGGTCACACATACCACCGCGCACCAACTATCACACACGGCGAATGGCGTGGGGATGCGAGAGGAGGTGACAAACTCGGCTGAGGCAAACGAAGGGACTCAGTTAAGATTTGGGCTTTGGCGTTTGGGTTTTGTAATCGGTTTTGTGTTTGAGGCTCGATGGTCATGAAATTGAGAAAAAAAAAGGTTCTCTAATTGTTTCAGCATTTTTTTCACATTTAGTCTAGCTGGTGCACGGAATATGTTTGTAAAAATGTCTTAAAGATGACTTTTTTTTTTTTTAACCAACTTGATCTACTGATTAATGCTTCTTCTTGCTTCCATTTGATGGACTGAATTTTGATGGAGTTACAACCAGGTACACAAACCAAGCCATATGATGGACTGAATTTTTAAAGATGACTTTCTGTTTTCACTGGACAGTGGCTTGCGAGGCTGTTGGTTTAGGTGCAAGGTTCTGAAACCTTCGGAAAAGCTCCTCAAGGTTCAATACTATGGCGTAACTGAAGATGACGACGGACCGGGAAAGCTCGAGGTATACAAACATTAAGCCCTTTCTTCTTTTTTCCCCCTATAAATAATTCAGATTATTAATTAATTTTGTGTGATTGTTGGGTGCCTAAAACCAGAGTAGCCGCTCGTGACAAATTGGGAATGAGATGTGTCGGCCACCTTACTGTCAGGCCGTGGCCTGATTCGGATTTTTCTTCAGACTTAAGATTTGAGGTGGGGACCGCAGTCAATGCATGGTGGTGCGACGGATGGTGGGAAGGTGTCGTGACAGGGTACGACGCATCCTCGAACAGTAGTAACCTTCAAGTGTACTTACCCGGTGCATATTATTATTATTATTATTATTATTATTATTATTATTATTATTATTATAAGCCAAGTCCGATTTTTAGGTTGATTGATTTTCATCATCATGTCTGACCATTAACAAAACGGCAGGTGAAAACAAGAGTTTTACCGTGGAGCGAAAAAACATGAGAGTTTCAAAAGATTGGATCGACGGCCAGTGGGTGGACGTCAAGGTGAAGCCTGATATTATCTCTTTCTTATCCCCATCGCTCAGTTCTATACCAAAATTGCCGATTAATCTGAAGTCTTGGAAAGTCGGAGAATCAAACAACAAGAAGAAAGTTTATGGATGAAATGCACTTGAAGCAGCTGCTTATGATGAAACGAAATGAGGACTGGACTCCGAGGAGTTTGAGGAATGCTGGCAAATTTGTTAACAGTATGAGCCAAAAAGCGTAAGAGTTGAAACCTTGAGCCAGCATAAAACTGACAAACACTAGAATAGGTTAATTAGTCAAATATTAATCAGGGGTTTTTGTGAAAAAAGGAAGAATGTAAAGTTGTGAACTTGTAGCTCTTTTCTTTTGTTGAAAAATGTTAAAGTATTTGAGTATCACAAAACATTGTTAAAGTATCACAAAAAATTATTAAAATACCACAAGATTTTTATACCTATTTTTAATTAAAGTATAGTTAAGTAATGTTTTTAACTCAAGTTATTCAAGTATCACAAAACATTGTTAAAGTATTATAAAAGATTGTTAAAGTATCACAAATTTTTTATACATATTTTTATAATAAAACATAGTTAAGTAACATTTTTAACTCAAGTTATTTGAGTATCACAAAACATTGTTAAAGTATCACAAAATATTGTTAAATCACAAAAGATTGTTAAAATATCACAAGTTTTTTATACCTATTTTTTATTAAATTATAGTTAAGTAATATTTTTAACTCAAGTTTTTTAAGTATCACAAAATATTGTTAAAGTATTACAAGTTTTTTATACATATTCTTACAATAAAACATGGTTAAGTAACATTTTTAACTCAAATTATTTGAGTATCACAGAACATTGTTAAAGTATCACAAAAGATTATTAAAATACCACAAGTTTTATACCTATTTTTAATTAAAGTATAGTTAAGTAATATTTTTTAACTCAAGTTGTTCAAGTATCACAAAACATTGTTAAAGTATTACAAAAGATTGTTAAAGTATCACATGTTTTTTATACATATTTTTACAATTAAGTAACATTTTTACTCAAGTTATTTGAGTATCACAAAACATTGTTAAAGTATCACAAAAAATTGTTAAAGTATTGCAAAAGATTGTTAAAATATCACAAGTTTTTTATACCTATTTTCGATTAAAGTATAGTTAAGTAATATTTTTAACTCAAATTGTTTAAGTATCACAAAATATTATTAAAGTATTACAAGTATTTCATACATATTCTTACAATAAAACATAGTTAAGTAACATTTTTAACTCGAATTATTTGAGTATCACAAAACATTGTTAAAGTATCACAAAATATTATTAAAATACCACAAGTTTTTTATATCTATTTTTAATTAAAGTATAGTTAAGTATTTTAACTCAAGTTGTTCAAGTATCACAAAACATTGTTAAAGTATTGGAAAAGGTTGTTAAAGTATCACAAGTTTTTTTATACATATTTTACAATAAAACATAGTTAAGTAACATTTTTAACTCAAGTTATTTGAGTATRAGAAAACATTGTTAAAGTATCACAAAAGATTCTTAAAGTATTGCAAAAAATTGTTAAAATATCACAAGTTTTTTATACCTATTTTTAATTAAAGTATAGTTAAATAATATTTTTTAACTCAAGTTGTTTAACTTTCACAAAATATTGTTAAAGTATTACAAGTTTTTTATACATATTCTTACAATAAAACATAGTTTAGTAACATTTTAACTCAAATTATTTGAGTATCACAGAACATTATTAAAGTATCACAAAATATTGTTAAAGTATCACAAAATATTATTAAAATACCACAATTTTTATACCTATTTTTAATTAAAGTATAGTTAAGTAATGTTTTTAAAGTTGTTCAAATATCACAAAACATTGTTAAAGTATTAAAAAAGATTGTTAATGTATCACAAGTTTTTTATACATATTTTTACAATAAAACATAGTTAAGTAACATTTTTAACTCAAGTTATTTGAGTATCACAAAATATTGTTAAAGTATCACAAAACATTGTTAAAGTATTGCAAAAGATTATTAAAATATCACAAGTTTTTTATACTTATTTTTTATTAAAGTGTAGTTAAGTAATATTTTCAACTCAAGTTGTTTAAGTATCACAAAATATTATTAAAAAGTATTACAAGTTTTTTATACATATTATTTTCAATAAAATATAGTTAAATTTCTCTGATTTTTTTTATTATTTTTCCGGCCAGTTTAAAAAATTAAAAAAATTCACCAAATATCTTAGAGAAATTGAAAAAATTCAACAAATATCCGTTATTTATCGTATTGCAATTCTGGGTTATACAATTATTTTTTTTATTATTGCGCATCAACCTGCAAATTTTTAGATTTTCTCTTTTTTTTTTACTATTTTTCCGACTAGTTTGAAAAATTGAAAAAATTCAACAAATATTCCAGAAATTTTGAAAAAATCACCAAATATCCGTTGTTTATCGTATTGCAATTTTGGGCTGTAGGACATCAACCTGCAAATTTTAAAATTTTTCTGATTTTTTTTTATTATTTTTCCGACTAATTTGAAAAATTGAAAAAATTCACCAAAATTCCAGAAAAATTGAAAAAAATTCACCAAGTATTTGTTGTTCATAGTATTGCTATTCTGGTATGTACGGTTATTCATCTTATTGTTGGGTATCAACCTGCAAATTTCCAGATTTTTCCAAATTTTTTTTAATATTTTTCCGGCTAATTTGAAAAATTGAGAAATTCACCAAATATTCGTTGTTCATCGGATTGTAATTTTGGGCTGTTCGATTATTCGTCTTATTGTTGCGCATCAACCTGCAAATTTTTAAATTTTTTTCGATTTTTTTTACTATTTTTTCGGCTAGTTTGAAAAATTGAAAAAACTCACCAAATATTCCAGAAAAATTGAAAAAATTCACCAAATACTCGTTGTTAATCGTATTACTATTTTGGGATGTATGATTATTCGTCTTATTGTTGGGCATCAACCTACAAATTTTCAGATTTTTCCGATTTTTTTTACTATTTTTCCGGCTAATTTGAAAAATTAACAAAATATTCGTTATTCATCGTATTGCAATTTTGGGCTGTACAATTGTTCGTCTTATTGTTGCGCATCAACCTGCAAATTTTCAAATTTTTTCGATTTTTTTTACTATTTTTTCGGCTAATTTGAAAATTAAAAATATTCACCGAATATTCGTTGTTCATCGTTTTGCAATTTTGAGCTGTACGATTGTTCGTCTTGTTGTTGCGCATCAACCTGCAAATTTTCAGATTTTTCTGATTTTTTTTTTACTATTTTTCTGACAAATTTGAAAAACTGAAGGGGGGTTGGGTCCAGTTTTGGGTTGTTGGGTCTGGGTTTGGGTTGTTTCCTGGGTTTGGGTCACCTTACAAAATGGTAAAATGTGGTCTCATTTTATGAAATCGGTCTCACCCAAAACCTACTTATTAAGAAATTACTTGGGTTGAAAAAAATAATAGACTGGTATGAACATATAACAAGAAATCCAAACATACAATAAGAAGTTTTCTGGTGATTTATCAACTTATTTTATATCATTGTTCGGGCAAAAAAAAAAAAAAACCTCGCCGAAAAAAAATTCGGCAGCCGGAAAATATTTTCCGATGATGGAGAAAATAATCCGGCGGCAGCCACCTGCTGCCCCAGTTATTATTATTATTATTTTATTTTTATTAATTTTTTCATAGTAATAATATTATGGTATATTTATATCATAATTTTGAACTATTTAACAAAATATAGGAACTATTTAACTTAAAATTAAATATAATACTAATTAACAAATGAATCTAACCATTTGCCAATTTCCCCTCAAAAATATTAGTCCACCGCGTGAGAAATATAATGGATTTCAAAGTGTCCACTTTGTTTTATTTTCTTAAATAAATCCGCCGAAGATAAGGGACAAAGTGGAAAAGTTTAAAAAACGTGAGCCCAAATATCTCATAGAACTGTCTTGAGAAAAAGATATTGACAACATACATGCTTCGAGAGTGTAGTTATTACTTGACCTAGATTCGAAATATTTGTTATTTTAGTATTGTATTTAAGAAATTATGGAATGATAGTAAATCAGTATATTATCTTATTAAAATATTCTTCTATTTTTATAGAAAGAAATTTCATATACTATATTGAAAAAATGTGTAAAATTATTTGAAAATATAGAACAAGAACTATTGTAAACTAATTATATTTTTGTTCAAAAATTAATATTACACATGTAATCTACTATCATTTAAATACTTGAGATATTAGAATAAATAATAGGTAAGATGTGTAGTTCTCTTCGACGTTATATTTTTTAAATAAAATACTTTACTTTTAACTTAATGTGCGAGATTTTCACTTCGCCTTAGAAAGTACTTATACTTGTAATTTAAGATTTAAAATTATTTTGATATTTAAATTTTTTCACCTTAAAAATATGAATATTAGTTTGAATAACACGTAAGAGTTACGTAATACAGCAACACAATAATTTTTGCATATCGAAAGAAATATTTAATTAAGTGGATTTCTTTTTTCGTTGAAGCAATTAAAATTAAATTTCTCATCTTATTAATTGTTCGCTCGATATATTGTTCTAATTATATACTACAGTACTAACATATTAAGAGCCATGTGATGTGCCCACAAGAAATAAAATCCAATTCTTGCAGACAAAGTAAATGTGGAAAGCAGTGGGAAGTTTCGTTTCGTCGGTTCATACGCCGATAGTGATAGTTGCACAACTCACTTTGTTGAAACGAAACATTTGTTAATTCTACTTTCAATAAAAGGGTCAAAAGTTCTAGAAACTGTTTATTTCTGTTTTTTTTTTTTTCTTTTTCTTATTCTGTTTTTGTCGTTACCTTGACCATATAAAAATAAGAAAAAACACCAAATTCAACTATTGTCTTCTAGAAGGACAAGGAAATACTCCCCCAAGTCCCAAATTCTCCGTATGTCCCGAAAATATAAGATCACAGTTACTTATACAATTTAAAAAATTATTAATTAATATATTAAAGTATTGATTTTTTTTTATATTTATGTCTCAATTATTATTTATCTATTTATTTGTTGTCTTCTGAGTTTTTGTAAAAGTTAATCTAAGTGAGTATATAATAAAATAGAGGTATACGGAAAAATGGAGAGGTAAATGTATTAACAAGACTATCATACCCAAAATAGTAACTAAACTTTTTTTTTTTTGGATAGATAAAATATATTTTATATTTACTACGTTTAATGGGCACGTAGGAAATATGTTTTTACATTAACATACAATATACTTATTTCTATTCATATTAACTAAACTTTTTTTTTTTTGGATAGATAAAATATATTTTATATTTACTACGTTTAATGGGCACGTAGGAAATATGTTTTTACATTAACATACAATATACTTATTTCTATTCATATTAATTGCCATTTTAGAGGTTCAGTTTTGTTGTAAATTAATTATTATTTTAAAAAATTTTAATATTTACTTTTAGTTTTATTCCTACTTATTTAAATAATAATAATAATAAGACCAACTTGTTTTGTGATCCTAAAATTTCATCGACCGAATTTCAAAGGTCACTTAGACTTTCCTGTTGTGATGGTATATTAAAATTTTGTGCGATGATACGAGGATATTTTGTGTTATATAATTATTTTGTATATGATGATATATGAATATTTTGTATGCTTAAGAAGCTCGTTGATTGGATTTTGTCGGCCACTTCGAATGCCCACTATTAAATGAACTTATAATCCGCTTACACTTAAATATGTATGTTATGTGCGAAATATAGAGAGGTTTTATACGATGGTATAGGAATGTTTTGTGCAATACTGTTTGTGCGCCTAATAATATCGTCAACCGAGTTTCGACGGCCACCTCGATCGCTTACACTTTCTCGTCGACCAGATCTTGACGGTCATATTACCTACAATTATATTCATCACGTATAACACTTGTATACAGGTGCACAGCCAACAAACAAAGGAGATTATCCTGGGCATATTGAAAAATAAAAAATTTCCTAACTTCAAAACATATATAATTTTTATTTTTTATTTAGTTTTCTTTAAATTTAGTACTCCTAAAAAAATAGGATTGTGCCTAGAGTTAGGGTAACACCCCCAATTCCGCTCCTTCTCATATACAATCACATAATATATATCACCCATATATATTAATGCAAAGTCCTCATAACATATTTGTCTGCTTCGTTTGACAAATAAGAAATTAGGGTGTTTCGGTTGCTTATGTATCATCCGAGCATAATATCTACATAATTTAATAATTTTCTTTTATTATATGTTTTCTTATTTAATTATTTTTTATTATATTTTGCCTAATTCAATATTTCTCTTTTATTTAATTCAATATTTTCCTTTTTATACTATATACAAATTATAAATTGTAGAAAATACTTAAATTGATTATTTTAATATAAAGACAAATTACATATGAAATAACAAAAAATAATTATAAAAATAATTAAATAAGTTGTATTTAATAAACGTTAAAATAATTTTATTTTTGAGATTTTAAATATTCTATATAGGTAAATTAATATTTATTTGTAATAATATAAGTATGTAACTAAATATTAGTAATAAACTCAATCTAAATATAAAATTATATAATTATATAATAATTATTAAATTATTATCACTATTAATTAATGAATATTGATTAGTACAATACGACACGGGTTGAGAGTATGTCATCTTATGAGTTGTACGTAACTCATAATTATTCACGAATTTAATTTAAATATTAAAATATAAAATAATTTAATAATAATTATTAATTAATAAAAATTAGACACATATTAAAAAATATGACATCATTTGAAATAATAATAATAATATTACAAATAATTCTTAATTTATCGATGTAAAATATTTAAAATCTTAATAATAAAATTATTTTAATTTTAGAAGGGGGAAGGGATAGGGTTTCCTACTTAAAGATGCTCCGAGTGGTCTTAAAAAAACTGAAGATAATTTTGCTACAAAATTAAAATTTTAGGATAAACATAAATCTGTGAAACGACTCTTGCGGCACAGTCGCAAGTCGACAAGCCTTTTCATTACGTTTGAAAGACTCACCCACATACATTCCACTTTCTCGAATCCGGGTCTTTCATGTCCAATAAACAATTCAAAATACAAAATCTCTTTATGCATACAGATCAAGTCAAGAGCTTATAAAAGGGCATCATAGTAGATGAGTCCATAAATCACTAACAAATCTGAGAAAAAATGGAAGTTGTACCACAAATACTTGCTGTTGCCTTAGCCTCTGTGGTGTTGATATACACATGGAGAGTACTGAACTGGGCTTATATCAGGCCCAAGAGGCTGGAAAAAATCCTAAGAAAACAGGGCCTCAAAGGAAGTCCCTACAAACTGGTTTATGGGGACTTGAAAGAGCTACAGGAGATGAATGAGGAAGCCAAGTCCAAGCCAATCAGCCTTGACGATGACATCAAGCCAAGGGTCCACGCCTTTATCACCAAAACACTTGACAAATATGGTAATCTTGATTTTGTTGTTTGTAAACCCATATGAAAATCTGAGATGATTTTTGTGGGTTTAATCTAATCTAATCTAGTCTAGTCTAGAGAGAGAAAGAGGAAGATGGGTTTTGTTAAATAAATGCTCTCTTACTGGTATTAATTAATATATCTTTGTAATCATGATGGCTAGCAGGAAATGGGTCCTTTTTCTGGTTTGGGCCAAGACCTTCAATTATCCTCACAGACCCGGAACTTATTAAGGAGGTTATGAACAATAATAATTTGTACCTGAAGCCAAAGAACTCGAACCCGCTTTCCAAGCTGCTTGTACAAGGGCTTGTGAGCTATGAGGCAGATAAATGGGTTAAACACAGAAAACTAATCAACCCTGCTTTCCATCTAGAGAAATTGAAGGTACTGTAAATTGAGTATGTTGTTAGTTTTTCAGTTTCTTGTAAATATCCTTTTTAATTATATACCTAGACTGAATTTTATGAATAAATAATTAATTTGTCATAGGAGCATAAATGGAAATGCAATACTGTAATGATATTAACCAACAATTTCTTAATATGTGTGAAATAATTATAGGTCTATCTTTGTGGGATGCATGATTTTTTTGTTTGTTTGGAATTATTACTTAATTCTTGTATTCATTTACTGAGACGAGATTTTTTTTTTTTTTTTTTTAACAGCTCATGATACCGGCCTTTCATTTGAGTTGTGACGAGGTTTTGAACAAATGGGAAGATAGTCTCTCACCGGGAGGATCGGGTGAGGTTGATGTTTGGCCCTACCTGCAAAACTTAACTAGCGACGCGATTTCAAGAACCGCGTTCGGTAGCAGCTACCAAGAAGGCAGAAGAATATTCGAACTCCAGCGTGAACAATCCGAGCACAGCTTGAAGGTTTCACGTTCAATATATATTCCCGGATGGAGGTAAATAATGAACTACTCCCCTGTTTCGGTCTTTCATTCTTTCTGTTGTCTAAGGTTAATGTACATAGATTGAGAATGTTATTTTTGTGATATAAATATCGATACAAAACTACTGTATTACCCTTTAATATGAAAGCTGGAAGCATGTAATTAGCTACACCTCCAAAATTGAGATAGGGGCAAGGTTGGAAAAAAGAGTGTTTAATTCTCTTGATAATGTAAAAGTGTAAGATGGAAATGCCTAATGAGTGTGTATTCTCCATTTGTAGATTTGTGCCAACCAAAAGGAACAAGAGAATGCAAGAAATAGAAAAGGAGGTTCAATTCTTGGTCCGTGGTCTCATTAACAAAAGGGTTAAGGCAATGAAAGCAGGGGAAGTTAGTAACGAAGACTTACTGGGCATAATGTTGGAGACCAATTTCCAAGAAATCGAGCAACATGGTAACAAAAAAAGCTATGGAATGAGCATCGATGAAATAGTGGAAGAGTGCAAGTTGTTTTACTTCGCAGGCCAGGAGACCACTTCGGTGCTGATCGTGTGGGCATTGGTTTTGTTGAGTCGATATCCGGAGTGGCAGATAAAAGCTAGGGAAGAGGTTTTGCAAGTCTTCGGGAATCGAACACCGGATTACGACGGGCTAAATCACCTCAAAATCGTAAGTAGTTTGTTTTCAAACTGAAGATATTTATCGGGCTAAGAAGGGTAAAATAGTCGTTTGTAACTTTTGTCCGATTCACTATTTAGAGCTCTATGGAAATGGGCTTTCCGGAGAAACCCAAGAGCTTTGCTGCTGATGTACGGGTTCAGGCCCGGAATTCCATCGTTTACGTCTGTTTCTTTCTAGCCCATTTACTTATTTAGGATTTTAGACTTCTTTTAAACACTTGTTTTAGACTTTTGTTTTGGATTATTGAATTATTAACTTCTCTTTAGTTTGTGAGACTGAACTATTTGATCTCAGGTTAACATGATCTGCCACGAGGTATTGAGGTTATATCCACCGGTAGTTGCTCTCCCTCGATTCGTCGGCGAGGAAACCAAGTTGGGGAAATTAACATTACCAGCCGGTGTACAGCTTTTATTGCCAACTGTCTTCTTACACCACGACCGTAGCATATGGGGGGACGACGCGATGGAATTCAAACCCGAGCGGTTTAGTGAAGGAGTGTTGAAGGCGCAAAAGGGACAAGGTATATTCTTCCCGTTTGGGTGGGGACCGCGTATATGCATTGGACAAATGTTTGCGATGCTGGAGGCGAAAGTGGCGCTGTCTATGATATTACAACGCTTCTCTTTTGAGCTCTCGCAATCTTATACGCACGCTCCTCACTCCATCATAACGACACAGCCTCAGCATGGTGCTCACTTGGTTCTGCACAAGCTCTAGATCGCTGTTTAACTTCTTCGGAGATTGAGTTGAATAAAATCGGTTTTACTTGGCTATCGAGTTATGGAAAAAGCTGTACTACTTCTGAATCAAAAGATGTTACTCGGGACTCTCGAAGTGGTTGTGCTAGCTAGAAATTATGATGTTGATGTAAAGCTACAAATACTTGTATTTGGAAGAACTTTAGCTGACTCATGTGGGTATCTAAAAGACATGGTTTTTATCTTGTTTGTTGAAGGAATCGTCTTTTTGTTTGTTTGTTTGTTTGTTTCACTCATCTTATCCCAAAATCACCCGCAAAATCTTCATATCCTATGTGTCTACTTAATCACCCATTTATATAAATACAAAATTTTCCTATCATATGTGTCCACTTCTCATGGTTCGTTCGCTTCGGAAAAATTCATGTGCTTCAGTATCATGTGAACCTAATATCTACCTAATTTAATATTTTTTTAATTATATTTTACTTAAGTTAATATTTTCCATTCAATATTTTTCTTTTATTATATGTTACATAATTCAATATTTTCTTTATTATATTTTGTCTAATTCGATATCTTACTTTTAATAATATTGAACTAATTTATTAATAAAAATTAATTTTATTTTTATAATTTTAAATATTCTATTTGAGAAAAATATGAGTAAAAACACTTGTAAATACTTTATTATGAAAATCAATCTCACTGTAATTAGAACAAATAAAGTTCTGATTTGTGTAATTAGATACAAGCAATCTTACATGGTGACAGAACGAGGCATCGAAGTGAATCTGGAAAAAGTGCGGGTTGTTTTGGAGATGTCACATCCGCGCACAGTGCACGACGTACAAGTGTTAACTGGTCGAATTACAGAGTTAAGTCACTTTATTTCCAGGTCGGCAGTAAAGAATACCTGGATGAAATACCGTTATTAACTAAGCCAATGCCAGGAGAAGATTTGATCTTGTACATACCCGTCGAAGAGGTCGCAGTAAGTTCGGTGCTTATAAAGGAGAATGCAGGCGTACAGAAGCCCATCTATTATATTAGCAGGATGTTGAGGGGAGCCAAACTGAATTACTCAAAATTGGAGAAAGGTGGATTTGCACTAATTTACACAGCAAGGAAGCTACGACCTTATTTCCTGGGTCATACGATTAAGGTACGCACCAATTTAGCTCTCAAACAAGTGTTAAGTAATCCAAACGTATCAGGAAGGTTGATGAAATGGGCAGTAGAGCTCAGCGAATACGATGTGGTATACGAGCCCCGAACGGCGATCAAGGCACAAGTGTTATGGGATTTTTTACAGGAGATGGTGTGACCTACCGAACCAGGAGAGGAGCAAAAAGCATGGATACTGCATACATATGGGTCTACCATGACATTAGGAGCTGGACTTAGAATTGTCCTGACCAGTCCAGAGGGAGAGAACCTGGATTTCGCGATGAGGTTAGGTTTTAAGGCTTCTAATAACAAAGCAGAACCTGAAGCATTATTGCAAGACATAAAGATGGCAAGCGACCTAGGCGCAAGACAAGTTAAGGCTTATACAGATTCATAACTGGTAGCTCGCCAGTATGATGGGTCCTTTGAAACTCGAAAGGAACGTATGCAGGAGTATTTGAAAAAATTAAAGTAAGGAGTGATACAATTTGAAAAGTTTGAACTTGAACACTTACCGCGAGCTGATAATATACGAGCTGATTAGCTCGCCAAAATTGCGGGATCTTTGGGAACTTCTGATACCCAGAAAGTCACGTTGATGGAGCTAAGTCATAGAAGTATAGAGAAAGGTAAAGAAGTCATGGAGTTGATGAAAGGGAAAATTGGCGGACACCAATTCGGGAGATTCTCGAAAAGGTGGTCGTAGGAGTAACGCAATTATCGACTAAGGAAGCTAAGACAGCGGCTCGCTTTTGTTTGATGAATGGAGATTTGTATAAGAGGTCGCGTTTTGGACCTTACTTGAAGTGTTTGTCAATGGAGGAAGGGATGGAAGTGTTGAAATAAATACATGAGGGTTATTGTGGCGATCATGCGAAGAGCAGGGCACTGGTGGGAATAACTTTGCGAGCTGGTTTTATTTTGGCCAAAAATGAAGAGTATGGCAGGACAGCTTGTCATGACTTGTAAAAAGTGTCAGATGCACGCGCCAGTGATTCATATGCCTTCTGAGGATATGATGGTGATGATCTCGCCTTGCCCCTTCGGGCAATGGGGTATTGATATAGTAGGGCATTTCCCGCCAGCGCTCGGCGGCAAAAAACACTTAGTGGTCGCGGTGGACTACTTTCAAAAATGGGTGGAAGCCGAGACTGTGACGGGCATAGGCGAACAGAACATAGTTGATTTTATCTTTAACAATATTTTTTGCAGGTATGGAGTCCCGCGAGTGTTAGTCTCAAACAATGGAACCCAATTTAATGGGCAGATGATTCAAGACTAGTGCAAACAAATAGGGATGAAGCAGCGCAAGCCATTGGTCAGGTCGAAGTCACTAATCGTATTATTATGCAAGGAATTAAACTATGACTAGAGAAAGCAGGGGGACTCTGGCATGAAGAGCTCGCATCTGTCTTATGGGCTTACCGAACAACCCCTCAAACTACAACAGGTGAATCACCTTTTAGTCTTGTTTATGGCATGGAGGTTGTCATCCCAACAGAAATAGTAGGCGGATCGCAACGATTATCAACATTCGATGTAGAGCAGAATGAACGAATAGCTAGAGGAGTCGTTGAAACAATCGATGAAATACGTGATAGAGCTGCAACACGCGTGGAAAGATACAAGCAACGAATTCAGGTAGCCTTTAATAAAAAGGTAAAATGGAAATACTTCCAGGTCGACGAACTCGTCTGGAAGCAGGCTGATGCGATTTACACTACAAAGAAATTGGATTCGAACTGGATAGGACCGTTCAAGGTCATTAAAGTCTTACAATGAAGAGCATACATACTCGAAAATGCAGAAGGAAAAGCTTTGCCGAGAATTTGGAATGTTTTCCACTTGAAAAAGTACTACGCCTAGCTCTTCGGACAACGGGCTCGTACTAGAAATAACTCTATCTTTACTTATTTGCTATTATGAGTCGACGCTCCTTTTAGGTCAACGACGAACTCATGTTTTGTCACATTTTACCCACTGCAGGTTGATATCTATCGATGATGAATAAAGGATTCTTTACGGCATCGAAGGCGTTTTATGATTTATTGTGAATATGAATATAAATTCTGATGCTTTTATCAGGTTGGAGATCGAATGTCTAGGCAGGACACTGGATGGTTTTGTATAGGAACATATTTGACTTATATGTTCTCATATATCCCTGAATATGTTTGACTTACATATTTTGGGATGTCCCTGAATATGTTTGATTTACATATTTTGGGAGGAAACATGTTTGACTCACACGTTTTTTCCAACTTTATTTAATTTCTATATGAATAATTCTAGTCTTATGTGGTTTTGATCTTGGTCATTTGTGTCTTAAGTCTTGTGTATTTTTTGTGAAGGTTTGTTATGGTTTGAGAATTATTTGGTCTTTTGTGGTGTTAGGTCTTGTTTGGAAATATGTTTGATTTACATATTTCATATTCCTGGGTATGTTTGATTTACATATTCTGGAACACCTTGAGTATGTTTGATTTACATATTCTAGGATACTTGGGAGAAAACATGTTTGATTTACATGTCATTTCTCATTTTTGTGGTTAATTTGTAGGTGTTGTGTCTGGATTTGTGTGATTTTATGTGTTTATTTGGTTTTGGGGCGAATTGCTAGGTCTTATCGGATTTGTTGATTAGATTTTGAAAAGTTGTTGTTTTTTTGTTAAAGCATGTTTGATTTACATGTTTCTGGTGTATCTTAGAAGCATGTTTGATTTACATGCTCTGTGATGCATTGGAAAGGAGATATGTTTGGTTTACATATTTTCTTTTAAGTAGGAGAACCTTTGGATTTACATGTTATTTAGGTCATATTAGTTTATTCTTGCTATGATTTGGCAACCTAACTCTTGGTTCACAGGTTTCACAGTTGAGATATGAGTTCTACGGTGATTTGGTATAACTATCTTATGGCAGGTTTGCACAATGAACTATAGTAGGCTGCAACAGAACCTATTAAGTCAGAAATTATTCATACATAGTTAAGTATTATAAATTACAGAAGCTATTCGAGCAGTTCGTCTAAGGAAACCTCTAGTTCAGCACCTAGTTTAGCTCGTAGAAGTGCGTCACGCTTACACGGGATCCAACACTTGTCTTTCACATGTTGAGCCCGGTCACCTTTCCAGAAGGAGAAGTTCGGTAGCTCGTCAAGGATGCTTTTCACATCAGGTTCAAAGGTGACGTTGGTTGTAGCGAGCTGGGCCTTGATTCGCTCTGCAGCAAAGTGGACCCACTCACGACCTCCTCTTGCCATCTTGACCAAGAACATAGTTGTGTTCTTGTATGTATCCAACAGCGTCTCCTTATATGTATCGAGGAACTTCTTGCCTACCTCGCTTTTCAGGAATGTGCAGCGACCTTCAGCAACACCCTGCTCGTGTGCTATACGACCGACCTCATGTATCTTCTTGTCTTTCTCTTGAAGAAGCTCTTCTATTTTCCTTATTTGATCTCCTGAACGAGTGGCTTCATTCTTAAAGTGAATTGCTTCATCCTTTAAAGTCTCCACTTGGCTCTTGGAGATGTTCAGCTCCTCCTCCCGAATGGATAGTTAGCGACGTGCTTCATCAAGTTCCCCTTGAGTCAGGGATGGTTGTTGTGTCTATTTCTCTGCCTGAGCTACGAGCTCGTCACAAGTTTTTTGAAGTTTACCTTCAGGAGTTGCTGCTGCCAGTTGGCCAGATAGGGAGGTCACCAAGGAATCCAGCTGTTACGTAAAAGTTGTGAGTTGCATGTGTTAAGGTTAGATATAATATATTGATTCGGAGATAATGAGTTACCTGAGTTGTTATTTGTTTGTGAATGAGAGACCTAATTTGGCCCGCGTCCTTGCATTGAGCCACGCTTTTCTCTAAATCTGGAGGATTTGAAGCAGATGGAGCGACTGTCCTTTGGAGATGATGGCGTTTGGTGGCTGGGGCTGCAGGAATTATGGTGACATCCACCCTTTTGCCTCTCCCTTTGCCTTTATTTTTATCTTTGGGAATGCGTAGCGGCGTCTGATAGTAAGATTTTGTGACCTCAATTGTTTTACCCCTTGCGGCTAGTGCGAGCTCCACTTCTTCGTCAGTGTTTACTATGGGAGTTCGTGGTGCCGACGTCACCGCTGGGGTAGGATCTGGTTGAGTGATAGCTTCTTTTTCCGAGCTTGATATACAGTTATCGATAAAGGCATCTGCATAAAGAAAGACGCTTGATAAATTGTAGTGAAGAAATAATAATGGTTAAGAACAAATGCGATAATGAAATAACCTACCAAACTCAGATCGGGTCAAGAGCGTAGGTCGCGAACATAGAACTACAAACCTGAAGATATTCTCTGATTCTGTGAGCCTCATTACATCGAAGGGTTTTTTACTCCAATTGTCAAGGAGGTTGGAGTATTTTTGAAAAAGGGCAGGTTGGTTTATTGAAGAGGGAGGTGAGTCTTGTTTTGGGGTTGAATATTACAGTTTGGTGAGGAATGACCAAGCCTCGGTGTTACGGGTGAAAAAGAAGTTAGCTTTCCATTCAGGAACCTTAGATGAAGGGTTTTATTAAGAAGCGGGGCAGATTGGTGCGTGAGGAAAGATTGAAGGATTTTTTCTGGTATTTTATTTGAAAGCAAAAATGAAAGAAACCTGGGTTAGATTGTACATTATAATATGCATAAAGAATTATGTACCCAGTTAAAAACCTAATTGAACAAAGGGTCATTTGCAGAAGGGGTACTCTATACTTATTTGATATTGCAACTAAGAACCAATGGGGTAGAAATCTAAATTCTGCTCTCAAAAGAGCGTTAAATACTATGATATGATCTGAGGAGGATGGTTTGGATCTGTTTGTAAAATAGTAGGGTGAACTAATTCTGCAGTCCTGTGGAGGTGAATAGCTTATATGAGCTCTTCACTTTGGCTAGGAAGCACCCAGTGGTTTTGCGTAGTCACTCTAGTAGCTCGCGGAATTTCGGGCAGGTCGGCATAAGCCGATGCGGGTACTACTGTTACAGGGTTAGAAAGGAAATGTTCAGAAGATGAAGGCATTCCAGGTTTCCTTATGGGAATGCCTTCGGGGATGGTTGCGATTTCAGGTGAAGCAGTGGAGAGTCAGAGTCTCAGTCTCACATGGGGGGTGGGGTGGGGGGGGGGGGGGGTCCTCGACAATGTTTTCGGTTAAAGCCCTAGTTTCCATTAGAACTTGGGTCTTGGCTTCTAATTCGGCTTGGGTAATGTCTTTTTCTGGTTCATCAGTTAAACCAGATTGGGGAATAACGGGAGTAGGAGTGTTTTTCTTCCTATTATGGCGTTTTAAGGGGATCTCCGTGGATTCGATGTCAGAAGATATATGTGGGTTGGACGAGTTAGGGTTTTGCGGACCAGAATTAAGTGATGTTGTGATCATCATCAAGTTAACAAGGCAAAAACAAAATAAAAATTACACTAGGCAAATCAACTATTTATAAAAAAATTAAAATAATTATTATGGAGATAAGGGATAGGGGGACTTACCCATTAATTTGTTGGTGAATTTGGTGCAAATTGGTGATGTTTTGCTGATATTACTTTTGTGAAAAGTGATGGTAGATGGAGGTGAGAGGGTTTTTGTGTGCAGGGCGGCGTGAAAAGTTGAAAAGACAAAAGGGTTTCTCGGTGAGCGGTAAAACTTTGTGAGCCTTTTATTTTTGGGCACACAGGGTTAAATATATTACGAGGAAACAGGCTATTGATATGTGTCCGACACAAGCAGGGATGCATTTAATGATCTTTAAAGGATGTGATGGCTAAAGGTAGCGTGTTTGCTTTGATTATTTGACTTCTTGAAAGCGCATGATTACATTCTACTTGGTTTCTTACCTCAACCAACCAGAATGTGGGGGACTAGCTGATACGACATAAATATTCATGCAAGTATTTATGAAGGTTTGTAGGTAAAGTGACCTCATTCCCTAGACGATGCAGTCTTTTTAGGGGATGAGTGAGCTGTTTTGTAAAATAGCGATCTGGTGTATGAGAGTGGCGGGTTCTTATGTGAGGCTGCGACCTATTATGATCCAAGTACTATTATGACAGCTCGGCGCTGAGCAGTAGCTCGGCATAGAAGGCTGGGCCTTGTGGTTTCTGGGCCTTCTGAGGCTATTGCAAGCTATCTTATGGGGTCCCAGCGGACTGACTTCATGAACAGGCCCAGAGGCCTGTGATTATGAACAGGCCCGGTGGCCTATGGGTGTTTTAGTAATTCAATAAGAATTCTATTATTTATGAGAACTTAGCATATAGGATGAATCTTATTTCAAGTCGGTTATGGTATTTATGGTATTATGGTAGGAGATAGGAACTCTAACTCGGGGAACACTTCTCTTATCTATATAAAGAGAACTCAGGCCTCATTCTTTAACCCTAAATTGATTTTGATATCCTACGTTTTAAGCATATTTTGAGACCTCTCTCACCTAAAGACTCTCGCCTATTTCAAAGCCATAGTCTAACTTAGGCATTGGAAGGCCTACGCTGGGGCCGTACACCGCCTTGGTTGGGTTTTATTTTGCAGGACTTATCAGGTCGTCAGGAGCTCTCTGGAGGTTTGATCAGATCGTTACGTGATTATCCGTCGTTATTCAAGTTGCTGACTTCACCTTTAAAATCAATACCCCATATCTTTGAAACATCAATTTTTTTAGTCGCATCACAAGGACAAGCTCTCGTGTTTCCCATTTGGTTGGGGGGCTCGGACAGAATCATGCACTCGGAGGAAGCAAAATATATGAGTCAATTAGAATCTTTTCATGGTCTTCGCCATTACAGTTTGAATTGTTTAATATCATAGACCTGTTGCATAATTCACGGGCAACATGTTACATGGACTTAACTGCAATTTTGTCCAATAACTTGAGGGTTCCAAAATTGACTCTTTTATTTGTGGCACAAACAAATTTGAAACATCAATTTCAAGTTTTCACGCATTGAGGATTGAAAATTCAGTTTCACCCCACCCCCTAATATAAAAGGAAATTAGACAGTATTATAGCCATTAGAGAAAATTGCACAACACTACCAACTTACCACAAAATGGAACACCACGAGAAAGGTTCCCCCTTGAATACCATTTAATTACATTCTCATCCTCGTTCAGAAATACTTGTGCTATTGTTACCATTCTTAGATCTAACTTGCTTTTTTTTTTCTTTGTTCAATATTCTCTCGCGGGGTGGTATAAGAAACACGATTACAGAGAGTAATACAATAAGGCACGAAATGATACGAAACACGACACGAAAAACACGAAATTCTAATTTTAGTTAGATTTACGCTTGTTACATTTATGATAAAATAAAATAGAAAATAAACAAATACAATAGTGCAACACGAACACGACACGGTAATCTAATCTGCCACCCCTTGATGCTATCATTCGCATCGAATCATTATTTACTAATTTT
The DNA here is from genome assembly GCA_014905375.1 of Phtheirospermum japonicum. Lineage (NCBI taxonomy): Eukaryota > Viridiplantae > Streptophyta > Magnoliopsida > Lamiales > Orobanchaceae > Phtheirospermum > Phtheirospermum japonicum. The sequence goes on from BMAC01000158.1 coordinate 823,343, forward strand.
ATTTGGAATCCATTTTAGCATTACAGTTTTATCCCCATATTTAGATATGCTCAAACGGTTCGATCTGCCGGTTCACGGTTCGAACAGCTAATTTGGTTTGGCCATAAATCTCGATCCGCAATCGAACCATGAAACCGGCTGGTTGCCGACGGTTTGTGAACCACTGTTTTATGGTTCGGTCACGGTTTGGCCGTTTTGATCCGGTGTATTCTTTTTTTCTTTTCTTTTTTTTTTCTCTTTTTCTTTTCTTTTTTAGCTTTTAAAAATTCATATATTTTGATTTTTCCCTATGTTTATTTTTAATTTTATTTAAAAAAATACGTGGGGTTAAGTGAGAAAATAGAAATAACACTTTTAACTAATTCAAAGAAATAAAAATAAAAATTGAACTTGAATTATTTAAAATATTAGAAGTTAAATAAGAAATTTTAATTAGAATATTTGAAACTTTCGAAGTTAAAATTTTTTATTTTTTATTATTATAGTTGTTTAAAATGTATAAAGTTAAGTGAATAACATTTTGAAATTTTGAATTAATTACAAAAAATTTGAATCATTTAAAATAAAAATTTATATTATAATATTTGAAATTTTGAGTTTAAGTGAGAAAATAGAAATAATAATTTTAATAAATTCAAAAAAGAATTAACAATTTTCGAATACTCGAAATTAAAATTTAAAATTATTACATTAAACAATTGGAATTAGTTGTATATTAAATTGTAACTCCCCACGTTAAAATCAAAGTGCATATAATTTTCTCGTATCTAACTTACCTTAGAATAGGCGAAATATATAAGTTATCACTAGTTTATCAAATTGTTGATAGATCCAAGAACGACTAATATCTCCATCGATATTGTGAGGCTATTACTTATAAAATAAAATATTTTTTTTGTTGATCACCAATTCAAAATATCGAACGAGTTTTGTGTTAAAAAATGACTTAGAAAATTGATATTTTATAAGTATTAAAAAAACAGCAGTTTGAACCGCCGGTACACGATTGGAAAATGCTCAAACTGTAACTTAACCGTCTTATTGGCAATTCCGATTCCAATTCGAACCATGGTCAAGTTAACAAAATCGTTGACCGCCAGTTTGGACAAAACGTTGGGCATCACTACCCTTATCCACACTCAAAATTCTTTGTTCATACAATTTAATAAAAGAAAAAAAAAATCATCAGTATTCTCTAGCAGCAAATAATAATAATAATAATCTCCTACCGCAACGTATCCATTTTGACACTCCTTATTTCCTAATCTATGTCGATACAATTAAAATGAGTAGGCCAAACAAAACGACGGTTTATAAAGCTCATCATCCTAATTAAACCTTGTGCTCCAAACAAACACTAATGCCGATGACAACATGTACTTAATAAAGCTATGTTCAGGAATATCACTCGGGGAAAGGATTTGAGTTACGATTTATAATCCTTCCTTTGCCCCACTACTGATGCAAGAATTTTCCAGGCAAACAAATGAAAAGAACCAGAAATGATGAATAACAAAGATCCCACAATAGTCACAAATGCATCCTATGATTTCAAATTAAATTATCTGGTACATCTCTATAGTATATGCTAAACAACATAAAACAGAGGCTGCTTAAATAACGTAATTCTGCATTAACTCTCACCTTTTTTTCCAGTCTCTTGTCAAAAAACAAAAGTTGTAAATATAAGAAACTCCCTACGTCAAAATGTTACATTATTCCTACTGCGGGAAACAAGTACTTTTTTCTTTCATTTTTGGTGGTAATTGATAGAAACAAAATAGTAAATGATCGTGCCCTTCAGGTAACTTGGGTGACGCAAGAATGTGGTCCAAGTAAAATGGAGAGCGAAGCTCACAAATTTCCGAAGAGGACGAACAAAATGCTTGAAGTTAAAGGCAGATACCACAAGCATCAATAGCTGCAATTATATCACTCATCAGAAGAAGCAAAGGATGCTATGATATTCTTCTTCAGGGTAAACTCATCGGCCTTTGATGCACTGATCGACTGCATCAACAACAATCAACAAACATGTCAAAGATTTTCTCACACAATGTGATTCTCAGAAGTAAGTCTAATATTGACGTTTTTTAAATAGTAAAATACACATTTGCAATACTGATCAGTTAACCTGCAGAAATATATAAATTTTTATGTTCAAATTAATGAAAACCATGACAGGCCATATAATATATTTTCAATCAAGTCATGGTATTTTATATAGTTCTGCAGTATTTTGGTGTGCATATAATATTTTTCCATTTGAGAATAAAGAACAGGGAGAAAATTAAATTTTTATTAGTCATAGGAAAAGCTATAGTGCAGAAGAAAAAATGGTTTACCTTGGCAAGAATGCGCTCCAGCCGTAGAACTTCATTCTTAGCATAATCAGAGCCTTTGTCCAGGTAGCTCTTAGCAGCTTTCACATAGATCTTCCCATATCTACAAAAAAAGTCGCAGATTTTGAACACAATTATTATTACCAAATTTTCAAATATTTAACCTAGAGACGAGCGATATCATAACATGAATATATGACGGATCAAGATACAAAAAATAGGCCTTTGAGGAAACCTGGCAGAGGAACCCTCAAGCTTATCAGCTTCCTCCTCCAAACGTTTGAATACAGCTTTTTTCTCCTCATTTGATGCACTTACAAATTCCTTCACTAAGGTGTCAAGGCCCTCAACAATACCAGCCTAGGAAGAAAAAAAAAGACCGGAAATTAGATTTGGAAACAGATACAAAGAGGATGATATGATATCTCTAACTTTGCTACAAACATTGGAATTCAGTTGTCCTTTCGCATCTCGGCTAGTCCCACACTTCTCGTTGATGAAAGTAACAAAGTCTTCCAAATCCCGGCCACCGTCATAATCGTCACCAGCCTTGTTGTTCTTCGGGAAGAACTTCAACGTAGGATAACCACTAACGCCATACCTGATTTGCAGAAAATATAATAAGACTCATGTTAATGTTACTTTTAGTAATTAAAATAGGTTTGGGAGAGGAGCTTAAAATATTCATTCCCAGTTCAATTACATAATTAAGATATACAGCCAACCACCAAGGAGGGAATCTAACCTGGATGTCATCTCTGATATGCAGTTAACAATTATCAACACAAGATAAGCAAAAACTAGCTATGAGTAAAAAAATATGCTCCCTCAGTTCAAAATAAATGTTGTTAGAGGAATTCAAAGCACGTTTGGGCTAAAACTTCCAAAAATACCCTTATTTATTGTTTCTAAACTATGCTTTAATATCTTCAAAATGGGTGTTGGAAATATAAAATACATCAAATATTCCTACATTAAATGAGGGTAGATCAGTCAGTTTGTAAGATTTTTTCATTTGTGTGAAACCGTCTAGAACAACAATTATTTTGGGACAGGTGGGAAACAGCTATTTATAGCACTTACTTCTCTGCAAGATCCTTGTGCTGGTCAGCATCAAGGTTTGCAATGACCACGTGTTCATCCAGCTTGAGTGCTGCTGCAACTTTTTCGTAGGTCTAGATGTAGAAAGAATATAAAAGATGTTTATCAAACAATTTCTCTAACAATCATGTCAGTTTAATTTATGAGTCAGTATGACACTTACGGAAGCAAGGCTCTTGCAGTGACCACACCTGGAAAAGAAAAACATTTAATTAGAAACACACTGTAACACGTACTAATGCACTCAAGATCATAGGCCTCTATAAAGGTCTATTAAATTGCAATACCACCACATTACAAATCGTAATACAGGACGCCGAGAAACAAAACATTCCACATGTACACTTACCATGGGGCATAAAACTCAACTAAGACATCCTTTTTTTCATCAAGTACGATCTCATCAAAATTATCTGGAGTCAGAACCACAACACTTGACGGGATTGAAGCAATCTTCACATTTGTACCTGAAGACAGAACAGTTAAGAGAGAAACCAACACTTACATGGGGTTTTATAGAACAGTGACTACTAGAGAACAACACAAGGCATAAGTAACAGCCGCAGGCATGAGGCATGCATTCACTTTCCTTCATGCAAACCAGCTATTAAATTATTTACAAAGAATGAAAAAGATTCAAAAAAATAACAATTATGTTGCTTCAAAAATATCATTGTCAAAAAAAAAAAACTCAACACATACACATTCAGATGTCATTAACAATACTTCTACAAAGTAATGATGAAAGACGGGAAATATAAACCAAGAACATTTTACCTGCTTCGCTGTTTATAAATTCAGCAAAGGCTTCTGCAGTTCTCCCACCTTCATACCTAATAGATGAATCATGAATAACTTATTCGTTAGGGATTAACTTTGGGCAAGACATGCATATTATCAAAAGGCCAAAAGAAATTAATAGCAACTTAACAGATATTTCAATTGTTATTCACATTCTCTGACAGAGTGAACTCACTTTTTGGGCTCCAGGGAACCTTTAGGGAACCACTGTATGGTAGGATAACCAGAAACACCATACTTGCTGCAGACGCTCTTATGTTCATCACAATCAACCTACAATAGAATGAATCCGTCTACATTATTTTCCCGCCACAGAATGCTGTAATTTCAACCAGAAGTAGGCACAGCACAGCTTAATCAAACTAAAATTTAATAGAGAAAAATATAATATTAATTGAATTATGAAATCTCAAAAACAAAAGCCACGCCACATAAAGATCTTCAGAATTAAAATTCTAAAAAATTAACAAAAAAGGTATTAATTTATTTTCTTACTTGATAGTTCTTCAATCATCATATAACTACGCATCTAAAGATGACTAATACACATCAAATAAGTTGTTCAATAGCTAATAAAGAAATTGAAATAAATCACCTTGACTGTAATTTAAAAAAAAAAAATGACGAGACTGTGTCTAATACTTTGTGCATCTTCATGATTGAATTATATTTTGGTTTGCATAAAAAGCTATTTATTCTTCCGAGGATCAAAAAACATTGCAATGACTCCACAACACAACTTATTGAGAGGCCATGAAAATTAATGAGCAGAACTTTGGAACAAGATTATTAAATTCTAACGAGCTTAGTATGAACAATAAGCTTTGTGCCCGAAGAAGACAGCAAACCCTGTCTACTGTTGAACTAAAATTGTATCTTAATATTCAACTCCATTTTTACTTATATTGATTGCTGCATCATCAAGGCAAGAAAATAAAAAATATTTGATCATTATGTCAGGGTTTCAAAATCAACGTTCTGTGTCTGCTCACAGATCTAATCAGATTATGATAGTTGGGCACCAAATGCTCAAGGCAACATATATGACATAACAAATAGAGTTCAAAACACGAGCAGAACATTAGACAAATTATAATAGCCTTACCTTGGCGATCAAAACAGATTTCGCCTTCTTAAAACTTGCACCTAGCTTTTCATACTCGGGAGCAAGCTTTTTACAATGCCCACACCTGCACGACAATGAACATTAACATCGGTTTCAGTTGCAAATAACAAACGCCCACACTCAAAATTCAATTCAATGAATATCCACCAATTCAATAAAATCGATCATATCAGATCCAGATCAGCAATAGTGAACAAAAAACTCATAGATCTGCTCAAAATATTGAGTTAAATAACTAGACGACACGAAAACATCAACCAACAAACTCGATGCATACAGAACAAACCGAGATGCGAAACAAAATAAGATTTTTTTTTAAGAAAAAGCGTCACTGATAAACAAATATCAAATCAACAAAAAAATTCCATACCAGGGAGCATAGAACTCGACGAGAGCTCCACGATCTTGACCGATCTCTTTCTCGAAATTCTCCTCAGTCAGCACAACGACGTCAGCAAACGCCGAGACGACCAGGAACAGCGCTAGGGTGGCGACGACCAAACAGATCCGTGACGACGACATTTTTGGTAGGGGTTATTTTTTGAGAAAAGGGGACGAATGTGGAGTTTTGAAGTGGTTTTTGGTAGCAGCTCCACTTTGTTATATATAGTTGCAGGTCCTAAACTCTTTTATTCGTTCTTTGGCAGCATTTCAATTTTCTGGTCGGAATTTGCATTAAAAAAAATCTTTTGTTTATTTAATGTTTGCTATTTCTTCAAGTCAAAATATTGGAATTTTAAATTTTAATATTTAGAATTTTATTAAATAAAAATTTATGTTTGTTATACCATTCAAAACTCTTTATTTTTATATTATATATAAATAGTATTTAATTATTTTTTTGTAAAAAATTAATTGAGTATTTGATTTTTGAATCTCAAATTCTTTAAAAAAAAAATTATTATTATTATTTTTTTTTTTGGTCGCGGGAGGGGAGAGAAATGAGAATCGAACTCATAGACTTTGTTTGTATGAACTTGATAATTAACCATTTTGAATGCTAAAGTAAGTATTTCTTTGTTTAGTTTTTCAATAAAAAGAATTCTAAGAGTTATAGTTAATTTTAAATAGCAGTTTCTTATGTACATTATTTCAATTCATCTTTATGGAGTTATTTTAATTCCACAGCGATAAGAAATAGTGGCATTAATAACAAAGCTATTATGTGGTATATATTATTTTAACAATAGTGTATTTCTAATTTATTTATTATTATTATTAAATAATTTTATTTTAATGTTTAGATAAAGAAACATGAAGAGTTATCATCATTAGGGTTTTTATTATTTATTACAAATTCTTGAAGTATTTTCTCAAATAAATCCTTTTTTATTCTAAGAAATAGGTCATTGATATAATATTGCATGTGACAGTTTCATGCAATAATAATAAGATAAATTAGTTAATCTAAGAAAAAAAATGATAAATAGTTGGATTTTATATCCCATTTTGTGCTTTGCTCTATTAGATCAATAATAATTTTGTATGTCTTTAACGTAATATCTAAATATTATTATTCATCCAATATAATGAAGTTTATAAAAGGTGCTACAAATTTTTGAAGCGAAAAATTAAAGTTTTCTTCAACCAATGGCGAAGGAAAGAAGAACGATGATGTAATTACTTGCATCATGTACACATATTTTGCATTCAATTAAGAGTAAGAATAGAGTCAACTTCCATCAAATACAACGTGTCCTTGTGACATGGTCCAGCCTATCGTGTAATGGCATGTGTACAACCATTGATGAGGAAAATGCTGAAATGACCATTTAACACAGAGTTTCTAGAAATATTTAGGGGCATATATTCGGAACATCTAGAATTTTTAGATTTACATGTACCATCTTTAACCAAAATCCTATCCATTTCTTTTTTTTCAATTCTACTAAAATTATCGTTCACGTAACTAAATTATTATTTTATTTTCATTTTTTCTTCCCTACTCCTTTTATCTCACTATTCACTTTATTATTAAACTTATCTTTTATAGGTATCATATATTCCCCATTAATTTTTATTTATACTTTTTATATATCAATACAATTATATTTATATATTAATTTATTTAAGTATTTTATGAATATAAAATTCATATATATATATATATATATATATATATATATATATATATATATATATATTTTTTTTTATTTTTTTCATTTATAGTATTAATTTTTATGATTATTTAAAAATAATTAAGAAATTACAATAAAAGGTTGATTAAAAATACGATATTTTTCAAAAGAAAAAAATACAAAAGTAAATTTTCGGCCATTTACCCTTTTGAATAGCAGTTCGACCATTTATTCGACTTAGGATAAATAACAAGATTTTAAATTTTTTGATAATGCGATATTATAAAATACACACACACAAACACACGTTTTTAATTTTTTTATTATAGTATTAATTTATGATTTCTTCAAAATAATTAAAAAATTACAACAATAAGGTGATTAAAAATACAATATATTATAAAGAAAACAAAATTACAAGAAAAGGTGAAAAAAATAATATCGACACACAACAAAAGAAATAAAAATACAACAAAAGAGAAAAATACAAAAGAAAAATTCCAACCATTTACCCTTTTGAATAGCATTTCGGCCATTTATCTGACCTTCTATTCGATCATTATCCAACCTTTTATCCGCCCCTTCTCCGACCTTCAAGATAAATAATAATATTTTTTTTGATAATGTGATATTATATACACACACATGCATTCTTGATTTTTTTTTATTATAATATTGATTTATGATTACTTCAAAATAATTAAAAAATATTATAACACCATTGGTCGCCACCACCCGAGAAGCAAAAGATTCGAGATATTTGAATTAGAACAGTCGACCCACCCCCTTTTTGAATTTCATTTCCTTGGATTTCGAAAGAAAGGTGATTAAAAATACAATATATTATAAAAGAAAACAGAAATACAAGAAAAGAGGAAAAAAATACAAATGCGACACACAACAAAAGAAATAAAAATACAATAAAAGAGAAAATTACAAAATAAAGATTCTAACCATTTACTTTTTTGAATAGCATTCCGACCATTTATCCGACCATTATCTGACCTTTTATCCGACCCTTCTCCGACCTTTAAGATAAATAATAAGATTTAATTTTTTTGTTAATGTGATATTATATATATACTATATATATATATATATATAATATATATATATATATACACACACACCACACTTGTGATTTTTAATTTATGATTACTTCAAAATAATTTAAAAAAATTACAATAATAAAGTGATTAATAATAATATTTTATTTTTTTTCAGATATTAAAATTCATTTTATTATAATAATCTATGCTTGATTTTTTTCAATTACAATAGTATTAAGTTATGAGTACTTAAAAACAATTAAGAAAATTACAATAATAAAGTGATTAATAATAAATGTTTAGTTTTATATATATATATAACAGAAAAGCAAAACGAAAATAAAAAAGTGTTGCTGCTGCCAACGAAAAGAGAAAAAAGTAAAAATGGAAAAACAAAGTAAGGGACAAGGTGCAGAAGTGGGCCCATTCCGCTTCACTCTCCCACCTGCCGCCGCGTGCGATTCATGCGCCCGCCTATTGGTCGAGGGCGTCATCTGCCGCCCACCTTCTCTCTCTCTCTCTCTCTCTCTCTCTCTCTTTTTCCCCCTTTATTCTCCTCTTCCTTCCCTCTGTTCTCATATCTCCCTCGCCACATCCCCCCCCCCCCCCCCCCAACAACCCCTCCCATTTATTCATCCCCTCTCCATCCCCTACCACCAACCACCCCCCCCCTATAGATGCTCTTAGAACATCTTTATTAATAGAGGTTGATAAATACTTGTATGAGATCGATCTCATATTATAAAATCACTTTTAACTCACTCAACTAATTTCAAACCTACTCGCTCGCTTAACTTCGCCCACCCCAATGACACTGATTAAAAAACCAAAAAAAAAAAGGAAGGATATAGAGGATACAACAGTAAGACTGGGATAACAGTGGGGAAATAATTAAACTAACAGAAAATAGAAAAGGACAAATAGAAATAAGAAAGATTTCAAGACGAGCGAATTCTTTCCTTAAGATTCTTATTACCCCGTACTCAGTGCTCACAGTTCTATGGCAATGTCATGGACCTAGTTGAATATGAGGAAAAGGGAAAGGGGATCGCTAACCCTAATTTGGGGATGATGATAGAAAATGAGAAATTGGGTAAGGGAGCAAACGGATCTAAGGATAAGAGTGAAAATGGGTCAGACGACAAGTTGACAAGGAACGGACCGGGTTTGGACAAGGACGACTAGGCCGAGAATTGCTGAGGAGGGGATATAAAGTGATTGGGCCGAATTATTTAATGGGCTGAAGATATTAAGGCTTTGCTTATTTGAACCAAATAAAAAGGGGTGTTTATGTAATTTGATTATCGTGGTCCCAAAACCATATGTTAAATTGTCAGGAATAGAACAGGCGTAGGCACCAAGCAATTACAACAATTTCATGTTCTCTTAATTTATCTCTCTCCTCTCTCTATCAACCTTTCATCTTCCTCTCCAAATTCTATACAATTCTCCAGTTTTCATTCCAAAATCAATACCAATTAAATACAGGAAAATTACAAAAAATTACAAACAGGCCAGATCCTACCAATTGGCACCAGAGCCCTTCGATCCTCAGCCATGGCTGAAATCACACGTTTCAAAGATCTCCAGGATGCCCAAAAATGCATTGATCAAGTCCTGCAGGCAGAGTCCCAGAAAAGAGAGGCCTCCGAGCTTAAATTGCAAGAACAAATCTCAGAAAACAGTATTGAAACAAGAACCCAAATATCAAGCATCAGGTCAGACATTATGGAACAGACTCAGAATCTTACCAACAAGCTGGAACACCTAACTGCTGCACTAGCAGCCATTCAGATGCAACTCTTGAACCCTGATAAAGGAAGAAGCTCAGCTGAAGGAGAGTCCATTCTGGGCAGACCCTTTTCCACACCTGCAAATGAAAGAGGAAACAATTCATACACAAGTAACAGGTATAAGCAACAGCTTGATTACTCAGGTACTCATAGCACACATCCAATGCCTAAAATAGAATTTCCCCATTTTGATGGAACACAGCCCAGATCCTGGATACTAAAGTGCAATGGGTATTTTAAATTAGCACCTCTAATGTCTGACTCCCAGAAGGTTACCATGGCTGCTATGCACTTTGAAGGAAAAACAGCTCAGTGGTATCAAATTTTCAATAATCATGGTGACATATCATGGGCTCAGTTCCTAGACATTATCTCAACCAGATTTGAACAGCTTAAGGAAACAAAAATAATTGCAGAGTTCAACAAAATTAAACACACAGGTTCATACATGGATTATGTGTAAAAATTTGAAGAGCTTAGGGCTTGTATGCTGTTTCTCATCAAGGATACTCAGAGGACTATTTTGTGGCTAGCTTCATCATTGGGTTGTCAGAAGAGGTACAAGCATTCATTACTATGTTTGAACCTACCTCACTCCAACAGGCCATTGATTTGGGCATAAAACAGTTAATCACCTTAGAGGCTATCACAAAAAATTAAAAGGAACCTCAAAGTACACCAGCTACCAAAATACCAAGAATGCATAAGCTACACCTGCAAAGGCATTTCCTACCTACAATCAGAAACCACCCACCAAATTGCTGACCTCTGGGGAAATGGCTGCTAGAAGGGAGAAGGGGTTGTGTTATAATTGTGATTAGAGGTTTATTCTAGGACACAGGTGCAAAAATAGGATCAGCTACATGATAATGACTGAGGAGGAGGAATTTTCTTACCTGAACAGTTTGGAACCTGAACCACCCAACAACCTTGAGGGAATGGAGGAGGTGCAAATGTCTATTAATGCCCTTACAGGGGAGGAAGGAATCACTACCATGAGGGTACTAGGGCAAGATGGTGAGCACAAGCTTCACATCTTAATTGACTCAGGTAGTACCCTGAGTTTCATACAAGAGAAAACTGCTAAAAGGCTAGGGTGTAAGCTTTGCACAGTGAAACCTATTTTGGTCAAGGTGGCTAATGGTCATAAGATGGTAAGTGCACAAGGGGTTAATGAGTTCAAATGGGAAATGCAGGGCCAACCCTTTTGCTATTCACTAAGGCTGTTACAGAATGAGGGTTATGATCTGATATTAGGAGGGGATTGGCTTAAATCTTGCACACCTATTGAGCTAGATTACACTCACATGACATTCACAGTGACCTTGGGGAGTAAGAAAGTTAGAATTCAGGCCATTACCTCTACAACTGAATGCAAGTTAATATCTGGACACTCATTATATCATATGGTGCATGATGAGAGATGTGCTCAGATTTAGGAGATGTATTGGGTAACTATGGAAAAAATAGATCATAAGCCAAATTCAGAGTTGACTGCCTTATTGACAAAGTATCAGGATGTGTTTGAGGAGCCAAAAGAATTGCCTCCAGGGAGGGGCATTGAACATCAGATAATTTTAAAGCCAGGTAGTATCCCAAAGCATCAGTACCCCTACAAAACTACCCACCACCACAAGGAGGAGATTGAGAAGCTGGTTAAGGAAATGATGGATTCAAGAATTATACAGGACAGCAAGAGCCCTTTTGCATCTCCTGTGATTTTAGTAAAGAAGAAGTATGCTACTTGGAGGATGTGTGTTGATTATAGATATCTGAATGGTCTTACTGTGAAACATGATTACCCTATTCCTGTGATTGATGAGTTACTAGATGAGTTTTATGGGACCAGGTATTTTTCAAAGATTGATTTAAGGAGTGGCTACTTCCAGATTTTAATGAAGCCAGAACATAGATACCTGACTGCTTTCAGTACTCACAATGGTCACTATGAGTTCCTTGTTATGCCCTTTGGATTGTGTAATGCTCCTGCTACCTTTCAGTCTCTCATGAACCAAGTTTTCAGGAAGCAGCTTAGGAGGAGTGTGCTGGTGATATATTGGTATACAACAAGAATTAGGAGGATCATTTGAGACACTTAGAGGAAGTATTACTGTTATTGAGGGATAACAAGCTCTATGCCAAAGGCAGTAAATGCAGTGTTGGGAAGGAAGAGGTGGAGTACTTAGGACATATAATATCCAAGGCTGGGGTAGCAACTGATCCTAAGAAAATTAGCAGCATGGTGTCTTGGCCAGTGCCAAAAACATTGAAACAGCTTAGAGGGTTCTTGGGTTTGACAGGTTATTATAGGAAATTTATTAAGGGTTATGGTGTCATATGCAGGCCTCTGACTAATCTGCTGAAAAAGGATAAGTTTGGGTGGGGGGAAGAAGCTCAACTAGCTTTTGAATCTCTTAAAGAGGCTATGGTTATTGCTCCAGTTTTGGCCCTACCTGACTTCTCTAAACAATTTGTTCTAGAAACAGATACCAGTGGCAAAGGAGGGGGGGCAGTTCTAATGCAAGAAGGAAAACCTATAGCTTTTATGAGCAAAATGCTATGCCCTAGGAACCAATCCTTATCAGTATATGAGAGGGAATTTTTGGCAGTGCTTATGGTTGTGCAAAGGTGGAGACACTATCTACATGGTCATAAATTCTTAAACAAGACAGCCCAACAAGCTCTCAAACACTTATTGGACCAAAAGGTAATTACCCCCATTCAACAAAAGTGGATAACCAAATTGCTTGGGTTAGACTATGAGATACTCTACAAAAAGGGAAAGGAGAATACAGTGGCTGATGCCTTATTTAGGAGGGATTCTAATGAAGATGCATGCTCAACTATCACCACCATTACTCCTACCTGGATGAGAGAAGTGGTACAGAGTTACACAAATGATGACAACTTCCAAAAAATCATAGCAGCCAAACCATTGACAATGCTGTTTTCCCTAAGTACACCCTCATTGGTGACCTAATCAGGTACAAAGGCAGGGTATGTGTGGGAAAGGACACAGATATGAGGAAGGTGATTTTAACAGCTATGCACAACTCAACTTATGGGGGACACTCAGGGGAAAGAGGAACATATATGAGGACAAAGAGGAACTTTTATTGGCCTAACATGAAGGCTGACATTTTACAGTGGGTCAAGGGTTATGAGGTATGCCAGAGGAACAAGCCTGATCATGGAGCTTACCCAGGACTTCTGCAACCACTGCCTGTTCCAGATCAAGCATGGAGCCATATTTCTATGGACTTCATTGAAGGGTTACCAAGATCTAATGGAAAAAATGTCATACTCGTAGTGGTTGATAGGCTCACAAAATATGCACACTTTTCTGCCCTATCCCATCCCTACACTTCTCAATCACTAGCAAATCACTTTTTGGACACTGTTTACAAACTACATGGGTTGCCTTTACACATCATTTCTGATAGGGATAAATTCTTCACCAGTGTTTTTTGGAGGGAACTGTTCAAGCTTTTGGGAGTGCAATTAAACCTATCTACTGCTTACCATCCACAAACTGATGGTCAGACAGAGAGGGTTAATCAGTGCTTGGAGAATTATCTAAGGTGTATGGTGCACCACAACCCTAGAGGCTGGATTAAATGGCTTGCCTTGGCAGAGTATTTGGTATAACACCAATTATCATACCAACCTAAAAACAACACCTTTTGAGGCACCACCTATTTCAGCTATGGGACCCTACATGAGTACCCAGAACAAGGAAGTAAAACAAACCATGCAGCAGAGGGAATTGGCTACGGGAATACTCAAGGAAAATCTATTACATGCACAACACAGGATGAAGATGTATGCAGACAAACACAGACAAGAGCGCAATTTTGAGGTGGGTGACCAAGTTTTCCTAAAATTGCAACCCTTTCGCCAAAATTCTATCTCAATCAGGAAAAATTTGAAGCTATCCTCTAAGTACTATGGACCATATACCATATTGGAGAAGGTGGGGAGAGTAGCTTACCAGCTTGATCTGCCTGAGGATTCGCGCATTCACCCTGTTTTCCATGTGTCTCTGCTCAAGAAGAAGGTCAGTGCCGATGTGCAAATCACCATGCAATTGCCTGCCACCACATCAGAGGGGGAATTTCAGATTGCTCCTCTTGCGATACTGGGAACTCGAATTGTTGACCGCAGTGGTGAATCCGTACCGCAGCTTTTGGTTCAGTGGATTAATTCGGCACCTACTGATGCTACTTGGGAAGATGAGAAATTTATCAAATGGAAATTCCCAAAGTTTGATCCTTGGGGTCAAGGATCAACCGATGAGGAGGGTATTGTCATGGACCTAATTGAATCTGAGGAAAAGGGAAAGGGGATCGCAAACCCTAATTTGGGGATGATGATAGAAAATGAGAAATTGGGTAAGGGAGCAAACGGATCTGAGGATAAGAGTGAAAACGGGTCGGACGACAAGTTGACAAGGAATGGACCGGGTTTGGACAAGGACGACTGGGCTGAGAATTGCTGAGGAGGGTATATAAAGTGATTGGGCCGAATTATTTAATGGGCTGAAGATATTAAGGCTTTGCTTATTTGAACCCAAATAAAAAGGGGTGTTTATGTAATTTGAATTATAGTGGGTCCCAAAACCATATGTTAAATTGTTAGGAATGGAACAGGCGTAGGCACCAAGCAATTACAACAATTTCATGTTCTCTTAATTTCTCTCTCTCCTCTCTCTATCAACCTTTCATCTTCCTCTCCAAATTCTATACAATTCTCCAGTTTTCATTCCAAAATTAATACCAATTAAATACAGGAAAATTACAAAAAATTACAAACAGGTCAGATCCTAATAGGCAACAAATCTTCCAAGATCTCATATTATAAAAACACAATGAAGTCACATTTTTATGCTCAAGATATAATTGAATCCTAACCAGACAAGCTCTGATATGCATATAATAATCGCGTTTATTACTTACAGACATTTGATGGACAAGATATGCTAGGACGTTATATGGAAGTTTATGTGAATGGTATGCTAGTGAAAGCAGGAAGGCTACAACACATGTAGCCAATCTCCGAGAGACCCCTTTGATACATTTAGAAATAATGGGATGAAATAAAATCCAGCCAAATGTTCATTTAGTGTACGATATGGGAGTTCCTATAATACATGGTAATGGAAAAAGGAATATAGGTCAACCCCGAGAAAGTAAGAGTCATGCAAGACATTAAACCACCCTCTAACATTAATGAAATATAGGTGCTCACAAATCGGATAGCGGGATTAAGTTGCTTTATAGACAAATCAGCGGAGAAAGGGTTTCCCTTCTTCCGGACCTTGAGAAAGCGGGCCAAGTTCGAATGGACAGGAGAAGCTTAGAAGACATTTGAAGATTTAAAGATATTCCTGGTCGAACTGCCTTTGTTGACTAAACCTTTAACATGAGAAGATCTTGTCATGTATATTTTGGTACGAAGTTGCTATGAGCTCGGTGTTATTGAGAGAAGTGCACATGCAACATAAACCAATCAATTACTCTAGTTGGATGTTAAGAGGAGCGGAGACTCGTTATAGGAGTTGGAAAAGGGTGCCCTATCAATAGTGATCACGGTGTAAAGATTGCGCTTTTAATTCTTGAGACACAAGGTGGTGGTGGTTCGGACAAACCTCCCCTAAAGCAGACACAGGGAAAACCAACAACGTCAGGATGCCTGATGATATGGGCAGTAAAGTTGAGTGAATATGATGTTGTGTGTGAAGTCTGGACCATAATTAGCACAAGATTTGATAGATTTTATACATGAGGGTACGAGCGAATATGGTCCAAAAGAAGAAGAGCCAAAGGGTTGATGCATGTAGGTGGCTCGTCGATGATTGGTGGTTTCAGAGGGGGTATAGTTCTTACAACACCCGAACACGATCCAATCAAATTCATAGTGAAGTTCGGATTTCTCCAACAACGAAGCAGAGTATGAAGCACTACTTGTAGGAATGAAGATACAATTGATTTTGAAGTATGATGCATAATAATAACTCGGATTCATGGCTATTACCAGTCAGGTAAGAGGTTTTGAAGTTCGGGAAAAAAGAATGAGCAACTATGTAGAGATGGTCGAGAAACTTCGCCAAAAGTTCTTGACCTTTTTAGTTAGAGTATGTGTAACGCTCGGAGAATGGACGAGCTGATCTACTGGCCATAACTGATGGTTCTCTAGTTGATCGCGAATGATATATCAGTCGTTCCCTCATCAACCATTGCCCACACCATAGAGAGCGAAACATATGACATTAGATTCAACATTGATTCAGTAATGAGTGACAACTTATCTACGACCTTTGTCTTCTCCCTAAGGTAAGTAAAGTAAGAGAGAACTACATAAGTGAATTTTGATATCTAAAATACCGCGATACGTAGTAATTTCAGATTTTTAATTCAAATTAATCATATTTTCGTTCATTTAAAAAGATATTATTTCTCACCCCGTTTTGTTCATTTTACAATTTTTCATAATATACCTGACAAAAATCGAAGTGAATAATACATTAAAAAGAAGAATTGAAAAACAAACCAAAATAAATCAAGATGAACCATAAAATGTGGTTCACAAATCGCCGTCAACCGGTCAATTACACATCAGATTATGATTTAAGATCTCTTGTTCAACCGAATCAAACTATGAACCAATGGTCGGTTTGGCACCGCTGAACACCTTCCTAAAGAGATTTAACAAAACATAACCATTCATTGGCTAACCGGTAATAGAATCGAAATGGCACAGGTTCGATTTTAAAACTGGATTTAAACAAAAACCCATCTCTTCTTCGCCAATTTTCATAACGAATTGGATCCAATTCAATAAAATAGGGTTTAATATTGTCCCCCGATTTTTCTAAAATCTGAATCTGTATTTCTGACAATCGATTCTTTCCCCCTCAATTTCTGTTCTCTCCTTACTCCTTCGGCCTACGCACATAATTTCATACAAATTCAGTGTAGAAGTTAAATACAGAGAGCTCAACAATGGCTCAATCCAGCAACTCTGTAAGTACAACTAACGTACATATATATTTTTTTATAACTGTGTTATGACATCTTGATTTGGCGAGCTCTAAAGGTAATTTTTTGCTGGTTTATGTGCAGGCTGCTGGAGTTGACAACACGTTCCGTAAAAAATTTGACAGAGAGGAGTATCTGCAACGCGCTCGCGAGCGCGAAGCAAGGGTCTGATCTTGATTATGCATTAATATTAAATTTCCTTCAACTGTCATTGTGCCCCCTCTCTCTCTCTCTCTCTCTCTATATATATATATATATATATATATATATATATATATATATTTGGCATTTGCTGATTCGCATTTTTTGTTTTCTATTTGTTGTAGGAGGCGGAGGGTCGGACAAAATCAAAATGTAAGATATTTGGTTTAGTTATTATTTCCCCCTTTTCAACTTGTGCTATTAAATATTGAGGTTATCACACTTGGTTAGTTGATTATGTTGGTGAATGTGTGTAAATTGATTTATGTGCTTAACTTTCGGTCTTGAGCTTTGGAATTTTGGAGTAAATTGTTTTTCTGTTTTTTTTCTTTTTTTTCTTTTTTTTGGTGGTGCAGCAAGTGGTCCGCCAGTGCAAAGGAAACCGTTGAAGCACAGGGATTATGAAGTGGACCTCGAATCACGCTTGGGCAAGACCCAGGTACTTTATGTTTGGTGATTCGTAATGCTTACTGTTATCTAAGTCATTGGGTCGGTGTTTAGATAGCACCACCAGTGAACTAGATGCAATTCCGATTGTAGGATATGAGAATGTGTTCAAAATTTATTTGATTCGATTGTTGGGATTTAAGAATATATCTATTAAGAGCTCAACTATGATTGATTGAGACTTGGTTATTTTGGTTGCATGTGGAACTTCATAGTTTTGTATTCCAAGCCTTTAAAGCTGAAATGGCAGGCCTATATTATTATTTTTTCCCTAGATTAAATTATTTTTGGTTAACAATCATCAATAAGAGGTTCTCAGGAGAGAAAAATCATTGTTTGATTCATCAATCGATAATACTGGAATCCTGACCAGCTCCTTTAAAATCAAATTTATGCTACTAACTGACTTTGGTCTGCTTATGCCACAATCATTTGAATGTTGATTCTGTAATTACATGAATGTCAAGGATGTTATCTAGAATCAAGCCCAGTAGGATAGAAAGTTGCATTGCATGTGCCTTTATACTTTTATTCATGTAACTATTGCTCCTTTCCTTTTTATTTTCTTGATTGATATTTTGCAACGTATGTTTTACTGGAAGGTACTTGGTGTAAATCATTTAAAAAAGACAATATAAGTTGCACTTTATTGTATCATTTTAATTGTAGCCACTGCGGTTCGAATTTTTTATGAGCATGCATTTTTTTTTTTTTTCCGGTACTTAACATGATTTCATTATTTCTTTTGTAGGTTGTGACTCCAATCGCGCCCTTAAGTCAGCAGGTATTTGCTAAATTAACCCTTTCCAATGCTTTCATATATTTATTTACTACATTTTCTTAAACATAGTAGACTTGGTCATGTTAAATAGGAAAATTGTGGTAACGTCATTTAGGTTTCCAAAGACAAATACTATGACTTAGTGAGCAATGTTAAAATGCACTTTTCTATTAAAGAATTTCTGCAAAGATTCTCAATTTTACTTCTGTTGAGTTTTATCTATCTGGTATTGAAAAGAACATGTTTCTGACCTGTATAGTTAATTTCCTATGTTACCTTCAAAATATTAATTTGCATCTCCAAGTTATCTGAATCTTCTTACAATTATGCAGCATTTATGCTCAACAAGTACCCATTTTGTTCAATATGCAAATAATAATTTGATCATTTTTTGTTGCAGGCTGGATATTACTGCTCAGTTTGTGAATGTGTAGTGAAAGATTCTGCAAACTACTTGGATCATATAAATGGAAAGAAGCGTATGTCATCACTTCTCTAAACATTCTTTGTTTGTGTGTTTTTGTTGCTGTTATCATTTTCTTAAATGATTTGGACTGCTTTTGGATTAGGTCCGTAAGAGCTGATATATTTCTTGATTCCTTTTGCTAGATCAACGAGCATTGGGCATGTCTATGCGGTCTGAAAGGGCAACTTTGGAGCAGGTAGGCCTCGAAATATTCGTAGTTGATTGAAATTTATGTTGTCCTTAGATGCTTTATGTATTAACAATATGGCTTTTAGTATTGAATTGAATATGCATACGTGTGTGTGTGTGTATATCACAGTAACTATCGTGTAACGCCTCGAAATAAATAAATACTCTAGCACTATTACATGTAGCAAATAATAAAATAAAATAAAACGACATGAAAATCTAGTGATTTAATCACCTTATTAAAATATTCCTTGTACGGGGTTTTACATATTGTGTTATAAATATATATATATATATATATATATATATATATATATATATATATTATATTATATTATATTATATTATATTATATTATATTATATTATATGAGATTTTAAAGATTGCACTATTCTATGGGTCTATGGGTCGAAATTTGTGTGATCAAAACAAAAATATATAATCATGAATCTGGTTAAAAAAGTTTGACACCAGGTAGTCCACATCGTGCGGAGGTCCAACACACGTGTGGCATTAGAGTCTTAGCAAGTTACTTGACCATATCGTACACGAGAAGGGCAATTCTGAAAATATCACATTCTGAAAAGCCTTTGCCTGACTTCGCAATCTTTTATATAAATATGCGAAGAGTTTATTTTTCTTGGTCTTGCTTGGTGCACAGGTTCAAAAGCGATTTGAGGTCCTCAAGAAGCGTAAAGATACTGTAGGCTTTACAGAACAAGGTAAGACTTGAAAGAGTTTATTTTTCTTGGTTTTGCTTGTCTAATGATTTGCCTTCGTTGACTGGAATACAACTCAATACCATGGATATAATTATAAAATATTGCAGGCTACTTCGCCTAGATTATGCTTATTAAGAGTAAAAGATTAACTAACACTACTAGAAACTTAATGAATTGTTGAAAATATATTACTCCCTCCTTCCCAAAAGGATAGGCCACATTACTATTTCGGGTGTCCCAAAAAGAGAGATATTTTACTCCATTTAATGTGGTCAACTTTTCATTTCTTTGGATAACCCTATTTAATTATTTTAAAATCACACTACATTTACCTAAACTAACTTTTATGGAAACCGAGTAGGCAATGAATAAACAATAATTAATCATAGGGGCATAGATGGAAAATGCAACACTTTTAACTATATTAACCAACATTTTCTTAACATTAAATTGTGTGAAATAACTATAATCCTATGTCTTTTGGACGGAGGGAGCATCTTTTATAACATTTTAAGACGAAACTAGAAAGCAAAATACATAGGAAATATTTACAACACAAGCCATTTCATTGACATCTTTGCAAAAGTTCGACTGTGTAATTTCTTGCAAGCCGTCCGCTGTAATTTTTCTTGCATTGGCAGAGGTTGACTTATATAATTGTGTTTGATCATGACACGATGTCCGTGACGATGATTATTGGCTAGTAATAATCTCTCTGTACTAATCATAGATTTTGATGAACGGATCCTTAAACAACAACAAGAAGAGGAGGAAAGGAAGCGTCAACGTCGAGAGAAGAAGAAAGAGAAGAAGGTTATTATTATTATTATTATTATTATTATTATTATTATTATTATTATTATTATTATTATTATTATTATTATTATTATTATTATCTTGTGTTTAGTTTCTCCTTTTCTTTTATGATGCTCATGGTTGACCAATTTCCTCTGAAGGAGAAGGAGAAGGCAGTGGAGGAGGAACCTGAGATCGATCCTGACGTTGCAGCTATGATGGGATTTGGAGGTTTTGGATCGTCGAAAAAATGATCAGATTGGTTGTTACTCTATACAAATGAAGCTGAAGCCTTTGAATTCTTTGTCGATAGGCCCCTGAGCTTCTCAGAAATTGCAGCGAAAAGTTAGAAATCTGTCTTTTTTTTTTGATAGTTGTTTTTGGCATTGTTATCCAATAGTGTGATGTGTTCCTCCATTTTCTTTAGTGAATGACTAGATGGCATTACTCTATGAATGCTAATTCTCTATAACTTTGGGGATAGTTAGAAAAACATCATCTAAGGTTTAGTATATTTATCGGAAAACTCGATTTATCTTTCAAATCATATATACACTGTTAAGTGATATACTCGAGGTTTGTATTATCCTAACTAATATCCCCTCTTTAGGAAGCAATTTTTAATAGAGAAACTAAATGCTAAAGATTGTATTTGTAACTCCGGAGGATAGTTAGTTTTTTTTTTAGTAATTAACTTGAGCTCCAGGTGTAGTTTTGCAAACTAACCCAATAATTAATTAACGATGGTGATGGTGATGATGATAATAATAATAACACCCTAAGTATCACAGTCAACAAAATGTAACCAATTATTATGTGAAATCTAACAATTTTTGGTGTAGATTTGCTTCAAATTCTAGATTTGAGTGTTCTGAAAATTTATTTTGAAACTTGTTGGGAGTTAATATTGGCATGCTAGTTTTACTGAGGTTCTACTTGATAATTAGTGGATAATTATATGTGAGAGTTATTTGATTGTGTAAGACATAAGAACATTGACATTATCACTTAATTGTTAAGAAGACCAATGAAGGCGTTGAGACAATTTATTGTTAGTAATCTTCTATTAATAATATATATTTATATGATGACTATATTGTATAATTAAGACAACGTTTAGAAAAAGATTGGTCATTATTTTAAATTATTAAATATACAATTTCCCTAAGTTGCTAACTCGTAAATATTTATTTTAATTGATCCAAATAGCTAAATATTACTAATAATTAATTAATAAGTTAATTGTAAAGAATTAGTGTAAATATGTCTATTTTTTTTTTCTCTCTTTTTTGTTTTTCCAACTATCACTTCATTCCACTTTTCAATCATCTCTTATATAAAAAAAAAATCTTATCCAACATTTTCTAATTCAATATTTCGGACACAAAAGGCTCATTTATACATGTTAGTTTACCAAACAATCCGATTAGTGAATTAAAACCTCAATATACTCCTTTGAAGAACTGCACGGGCTCAAAAATCAAAAATCTCTCAAATGTTTAGATTTATTTACCAAATATTTGAAGGATTTGGATATTGCCACTAAAATTTTATGACTTCACCCAATAATATTTTAAATACATTAAATTTTAATAAACCAACTTCACAAACTCCTCACTTTATCACTATCTAATATCTAATATAAATAAACAGGAAAAAAAAAAGAATAAAACAAAATGAAAAGAAAGTTGTTTTAGAAGAAGAAGAAGAAATAATTTGTAAAAAAACAACAACAAAGAGATTATAGAGGTCAACAATTTGTTCGATTAGTTGAGTATGTTCTAGAATTTGGTTTGAACATTAATAGTATTTTATATTTATTGAATTTTTGATTTACAAATTGATATTATAATTGCAAATGAAGTAATTTTTTTTGAATGAATGTCGTTGTTTACATGATTTTGTTAAACAATTGCGCCGTAAAAATTTAAATTTTTTTTAGAGAATTTTTTTTACCTCCTGAACTATGGTTATTTTGACATTTTGCCTTCTAAATTTTTTTTTTCGTGCAAATTACCTCATAAACTTTACGAAGTTTGCACTTAACCTCCCGAACTCCCGTTTTAGGTGGAAATCCTAACCGAATCTCACTCGTGTGCCATGCACGCTAACATATTAGGTGTAAAATTGACTTTTCATCTCCTACTCATGACTTTCACTCGAAATAATGACACGTGAGCACTACATAGGTTCCAAATTACGTGTATACATATATTAATATGAACATTATCTTAACAGGTCACACGAGTGCTCACGTACCATTATTTTGAGCAAGAGTCATAAGTAAGAGATGGAAAGTCAGTTTTACCCATTATATGTAAGCGTGCATGACACACGAGTGAGATCCAACCAAAAGTTCCACCAAAAATGGGAGTTCAAGAGGTTAAGTGCAAAATTTGTACAATTTAGGAGGTAATTTGCACGAAAAAAAAGTTTAGGAAGCAAAGTGTCAAAATGACCATAGTTTAGGAGGTAAAAAGAATTTTTTCTCTTTTTTTATTTGGGTTTCATTTTTTCTCACGGATTAGAGTCATATGTTCAATTTTTTTTTAACAATTTGTGTATATGTTCATAAAAATATTCGAACACAATGAGATTCTTTGAAAATAAAGCATTAGAAATTTTATTTTGTACATGTTGCTGTTGTTCTACTTTATTTTTCGAACAATTTGAGAAATCATTTTTCTATTTAATTTTATATTGTAATAATATTATTTAGGTTTTCAATTCCAAAATGTAATAAGATGAAATCATAAGCGTGAAAAAAGAAGATGTGAATTAGAACCGTGCTGAAATATAATCTGGTAACGCCTGATATATTCTTTAATATTCATTGTTAAATTGGAGCAGATATGTGATTGAAGCAAACACGAAATAGGAGATGGATCGTGGCGAAAACCGGGTCGGGCAGCCAAAATCGGGTCCAAGCGGTCAAAATTTAAAAAAGAGGCCAATATTACGTCACATCGTTGCTCTTAGCTATTAGGTAGCACACATGACCCGCGGCGGCAGCCGGGCGGTGGAACGTAGGCTCCTTCGCCTCCTCCACGGCGGCGACACCCGAACCCACCTCCGCGAGATCCACGGCCACTTCCTCCGCCACGGCCTTCTCCACTCCAACCAGCTCCTCTCCCATTTCATCTCCATATGCGCCTCCCTCAACCGAATGCCTTACGCCACCCGCGTTTTCCGCCAATCCCCAAACCCCAACATCCTCCTCTTCAACTCCATGATCAAAGGCTTCTCTCTCCGCGGCCCATTCCACGAATCTATCACTACCTTCTCCAAGATGAAGAAACGCAGCATCCAGCCCGACGAATTCACCTTCGCGCCTCTGCTCAAGGCCTGCGCCAATCTCCGCGACCTCTATTCGGGCCTCGAGGTTTACAAGGAGCTACTCGTCCTCGGGTACGAAAGATACGGAGCGATACGAGTCGGGGCCATCGAGTTTTTCATGAATTGCGGGACAATGGTGTACGCGAAGTACGTGTTCGACGAAATGTCTCACAGAGATGTGATCGTTTATAACTTGATGATTCGCGGGTTTTGTAAGTTCGGAGATGTTGAGACTGGGTTGGGTTTGTTCAGGCGAATGGGCGAGAGGAGTGTTGTTTCTTGGAACACTATGATTTCGTGTCTCGTACAAAATAAGAGAGACGAGGACGCTTTAGGACTGTACCGAGAGATGTTTGAACACGGTTTCGAGCCCGATGAGGCCACTGTGGTTGTAATATTACCAGTATGTGCTCGTCTAGGCGAACTTGATATCGGGAGATGGGTCCACTCGTACGCCGAGTCGAGTGGTCTTTACCGAGATTTCGTGCAAGTGGGCAATGCGATCTTGGATTTCTATTGTAAGTGTGGGGAATTGGAGAGAGCCCTTGAAATTTTCAATAACATGCCTCGTAAAAACGTGGTTTCTTGGAATTCGATGATATTAGGTTTGGCTTTAAACGGAAAGGGCAACCGTGGGCTCGAACTGTTTGAGGAGATGACAGGTCGTTATGGTCTGAGCCCTAACGACTCGACTTTTGTTGGGGTCTTAGCTTGTTGCGTCCATGCCGGTCGGTTGCAGAGAGGTAGAGATATTTTCGCTTCGATGGTGACGGATTATCGTGTAGAGCCGAAACTCGAGCACTACGGATGTATGGTTGATCTTCTTGGCCGTAGTGGTTGTGTGAAAGAAGCTTATGAGTTGATAATAAGGAATATGCCGGTGAAGGCAAATGCGGCTGTATGGGGTGCATTGCTTAGTGCGTGCCGCAGTAGCGGGGAATTGGAGCTTGCTGAGTGTGCGGTTAAGGAGCTTATTGAGCTTGAGCCGTGGAACTCGGGGAATTATGTATTGTTGTCTAATATATATGCCGAGAGCGGGAATTGGAATGCGGTCGAGGGGGTTAGAATACTAATGAAAGAAAAATGTGTTGGGAAAATTGTGGGACAGAGTGTGATCGAATAATTATCTGAGCAGTTTTGTAGGATTGAAAAAGAGTACAAATTTTTATTTTTTTCCTTTTTTTTTGGCAATCAAGTTGCTTGGTAAAATAAGTATCAGAAATGGAAAATGAATTTTTGTACTTCAAAAAAATCCAAAGGGACAAAAATGCGAAAGTCCCATAGTTATGGGATCAAAATTGCAATTTTCCTGACTAATTCTGTGTACATAAATTATACCCTGTTGGTCCCCCAAGCTGATGTTTTTCAACCCTTGAGAACACCTCAACCTGAACTTATCGGTCAATATAAAGAACAGGTTCAGGTAGCTTACATACTTGGTAGCTTTTTCCCTGTTCAGGAAAACACTGTACATAATTATTAACATATATCTTTGCACTTTTCCTTGTGAGAGTCAAGGTTTTTGGCCAAAAAAATAATAATTATAGCAAATAAAAATTACCTGCACAGTAGGAAACACAGATGAAGTGCAAGTCCATAAAACTTTCGTTTGGGAGTTCCCTTTGATTATAACCCACACGAACTCTTACCGCTTTTACTGAGCTAATAACAGGTAGTGCGTGTTCGACTAACATGTATGAATGAAATAGTTATGCATGAATTCCGAAACGACGTGAATCTAAAAAAAAAAAAAAGAAGCTAATTATAATAACTACTCCTATGGTTTAGCCTAATTCCAAAAAACCCTGGTCATATACCTTTGAAAATTATATATTACCATTGAAACGTATCTGCAAAATTTGAAAGATAACTAGGTTATCTTTAGTTTTTTCACAATTTATACAATCTGCAATCTAAATTATATTTTTTTGCAACAAACAAGCTGAACTGTTCGGGTTTTTAATTTGCAACCTCCGACCAGTCGGATTTGAAATGTTCCAGAAATATTCTTGAAACATTCCGATGCTCATGGGCAAATATTTTCGAATATTCAAACTCCGGATTGTCAGAGGTTGCAAGGTGAAAATTTTGCATAATTTAGGTTGTAAAGCGTAAAAAAAATGTCAAATTACAGGTTGTTTAGTGTTTATTTGGGTAACTATCCCAAAAACAAATGAAAGTAAGTGGAGAAATAATCACCTTCAAGATGTGTAATCACCCAGGTACTTGGTTGAACTTCATATAGTCTAGTCTCACACGAAGTTTTGCATACGGATCGGTCCACCGGACTCAGAATATTAACAATATTTTCATCTGGATCTCTAACGGGGTCACATCTAATCTGAGATGCCCTGCAAACCACGACACAAATCTCGGGTTTTGTTAAACCCCCAAGTAAAGGTCCATAAACCACATGCTCCTTCCCAGGTAACTTCTGTTTCCAGTCGTACTCGGGCCCGAGGTTATCCAAATCCATCGGCTCGTCGGTTGTTTTAACGATACCAACAACATTGGAGATTTGTGGGAACATTCTCAAGCATAGCTTTTTAGCAAGTCCGTTTGTGATCACTGGTAATATAAAAATAGATAGCAAGAAGTAGAAAAAACATACGAATGAAATAGGGTTATTGATATTTTGCTACGTGAACTATAGACATGTTACAATTGCATGATACCCAACTTTGTGATCGGCAGTTTTAGTAACCAAATTTCACCGATTTGATAAATCGGTCAACTCTCTCAATTTAAGAGGACAAAAGCCCCCCAGTTAAAAAATAAATAAATTATATTTGACTTGCTTTCACTTTTTTCTCCAATCAATCAGTCACTTCAACCCATATATTTTTTTTAAAAAAATTATTCAATATTTAATCACTATTACACATTTTTCCATAAATTTTATCATTCTCCCACTCACATAACTCTAACTACCAATCATATCCGGTGTAACTATATTTATATTAAGTTAACTTTAAGCATTACATTTTCATCTAATATTCATTTATTGCCAGAAATTTTCATTTTTCTTTATAAACTATTTTTTCTCATTTCCAAAATGAAATGGTATACAGTCGCATCCTGTCAATCCCAATTGTTGGATACCGCAGGTAATAAAAAACCAGTAATCAACTAAAATTTAACTTATCAAATTGTGATTACTCACCAAAATGGCGCCAAAAGTGCGAGACAGAGCAGAGCTTGCTTGAACTAGATCAGCTGGATCATCTAAACGATCTAATCTAATATATAGACGGAGATGTCTTTGTCAAGGTATTGCAAGAAATCAAATGAAGTCGGAGCTTTTTGAGTACACTCCATTCTGTTAGACAGAAATATCGACATTAGGCAATTTAATTCATTCTAAAAAAACAAATATGTAGAAATTTCAAAGAATCAAGACTATTTGATAAAATTACACACTTCAACAAAAATAATCCACAAAGAGAAACTCCACTTCAACAGACACAAAAAACACATTCTCAAACATTTTTTTTTTAACTCTTACATTTGGCCCCAAATTCACCGTAATATCAAAATCACTTCGAAAATCTTCAGGTGAATTGCAAGTGAACAAATAAAGCTGGATATTCTCGAATTTCCTGGCCAAAAAATAGGATTTTCGGTCAATTAGCCAAATAAGGGTTTCTCCAGCAACTTTTGGATATGGACATCAGTGAAAGTACTGATTCTTAACATATGTGAATTATTACGACAAATTATCGGCGAATTGAGTTTGCCAAATAAGGTTTAAAAATGACCATTTTGTCGCGCTCATACAATTACACCACTGAAATTGCGAGAATTGTTATCCTTAAAAAAAAAAAAAAAAAAGTTCATACCTGACTCTTGAATTTTCTGTTTGTCAAACTTGTTGTATTATGTCTAGGGGCACGGATGTAGCCAGAGAATTTATGAGTTCCCCCCAAAATTATTTTAGATAAAATTAATCTTAATTAAAAATACAAAAATAACCTTATTTACAATAATAACTAAAATAGAAAAAATAAAATTTATACAATTATATACAATTATATATATATATATATATATATATATATATATATATATATATATATATATATATATATATATATATATGATAAAACCTACGTACCTCTATTTCACCAAAAACCCTTCTCAATACTTAACAGACATTTCACGTTACAACCTCTAAGAATGGAGGATATTGATACGAACAAGATGACTAATGTGAGTGTTGTTGACATCTTTTTTCTGGTATATTACTTTTTTTCTGGGCTGAGAATCGCGACTATGTTCGACCTGGTTTTCAAAAACAATTCATGTATGTTCGAAATTTATGGCCGAACATTTTATACATGTTCGAACTCAATTTTCGAACATATGTATAATGTTCGGCATAAATTTCGAACATGTTCATAATGTTCGAAAATTGTATTCGAACATGTCTCTGTAACTCGATACTTTCTTTCGACCATAATTTGTTTATTATATAATTATTTTCGAACCCTTTTTTTTTTCAGGAATCGAAGYCAGTGGCAAGCGAAAATAGTAATGCTAGTCCAATAAGGAGCGATGTGATTGCAGACTACTTTTATTTATTCAACACAACGAGTTATTTTGAATCTAGAGATAAATTAGTAAATTGGGTTCGTTCAAAAGGAATTGAAAATCGTATGGTAATAGTAGTTAAAAAGATCAGACAGTGGAGAGAGTAGGAGGCGAGCTCGAATTATTTTAGCATGCGAGCGAAGTGAAAAATATGGCATGGTTTGATAAACTTCACTACCTGGCGAGTTGGGGATAGAGACGGAAGGAATAAAATCAAAAAAGAGGCAAATTGGGACAAAGAAGTGCGGATGTCCATTTCTTTTAAATGGCTCTCAAATTTTTGTTGGCGGTGAGGAGAAGTGGTCATTACAAATAACATGTGGCATACATAATCCTCCTCTTGCTAAACACTTTGAAGGTCATTCCTATGCCGGTCGCTTAACTCCTACTGAAAATGCATTTGTTGTTAATATGACAAGAAGCAATAGTCGACCAAAAGATATATTGCACGGATTGAAAGTTAGACATCCTGGAAATGTGTCAACAATGAGAACTATTTACAATGCTCAAGCAAAGCAGAGAGCTGTGGAGCATTCGGGCAGATCACAACTGCAATTTCTCATGTCCAAATTGGAGGAGAATCATTATTTTTTTCACGTGAATCGTTGTAATACGACTGACCAAGTTAAAGATATCTTTTTCGCTCATCCAACTTCGGTTGATTTACTTCGTGCATTTCCCACCGTCTTGTTGATGGACTGTACATACAAGACGAATCGTTATAAAATGCCTTTATTGGAGATAGTTGGAGTGACGTCGACGGATATAACGTTTATGGTTGCTTGCGCTTACATGGAGCGTGAGCGTGAGGAAAATTATATGTGGCATGCTCAATCCTAAAATCGCTGATGAATCCCACGTGTTTGCCCACAATTATTCTCACTGATAAGGAAAACGCATTAACTAATGCGGTATCGGCTACTTCTCCAAATGTGAGACAACTTTTATGTCGTTGGCACATTGGTAAAGATGTGCGGGAAAATTGTAAGAAGATGTTTCACACAAAAGAAGAGTTTGAATCTTTCAATAGTTCATGGAATAAAGTGATGCTTACTGATAACGAAGTTGATTTCAATGAACAACTTAAGAGATTTGAGGCTGACTATTCCGATCATCCATTAGCCGTATAATATTGTATTAATCAGTGGGTGAATCCCTACAAAGATCGCTTTATCTCTACATGGACAAATAATATTATGCATTTCAATAATACGACAACTAATAGGTACGTAAAGATATTTTATGTTTACTTTTTAAATATTTGCGAGTATTTATTTATTTTATTTTTTGAAAGCTTATTCTAATGTCCATTTTAGGGCCGAAAGTGCGCATGCCAAGTTGAAAAGACATTTGGGATCGAGTAAGAGAACCTTTGAGATATGTTGGACGAAAATACGTTCTCTTCTCGAGAATTCACACACTGCAATTAAGACTTTGTTTGAGAAGAGTATTCATGTAGTCAAACATCGTTATCAACCGACTATTTTCAAGATGTTACGTGGTGAGATTTCTATTGCGACATTGGATAAAATCGTAAATGAAATGAAGGTTATAAATGGCATTGGCATCAACTCATTGCTTTGCGGTTGTTTGCTAAGAAAGAGGTGTGGTTTGCCTTGTGCACACGAGATTAGTGAATTCAAGCGGTTGGGGATGCCAATACTACTAGATAGTGTGGATAAGTTTTGGGAATAATTAGACATGGAACCAACTCAATGGGATGATGCGAGCGTTGGAAAAGATATTCAAAATCGGGTGAAAGATAGTATTGCGGACTACTTGAACAAGTTTAATTTCGTTAATCAGTGTGAGCAGCTACTAATGTTGAAAAGGTTGAGAGAAATCTTAAAACCTGACACAACGTCTTTGATTCCGCCTGAGGTCCCTGTAAGACCTCGTGGAAGGCCAAAGGGCAAACGCGTAAAGAATGTGAATTCAATAAAACGTGACCCGAGCAAATTTGAGTATGTGGAGTCATTTCATGATAGTTGTTATCCAATGAAACAAAGTATCGACTTGAGTGGGTCCATTCTTACGAAACCGATGTTCGTTTCTGCTCCGAAACAAAAGCATCCGGTTATTAAAAAAAAACGAGATTAGCTGCATATGGATGTTTTACGGATGAACTTCCTACCCTATTTCGTCATTACGTCCTTGAAACAAAGAATGTACTAGGGGATGGTCATTGCGGCTTCCGTGCAGTAGCTCATTTAATGGGTTTCGGCGAGGATTCATGGGGCAAAATGCGGCGAGACCTTAGTGATGAATTGCAAAAATATCGTGATATGTACACTAATGTATTCATCGCACGTGGAGCTGTTGATTATGTGTTGTGCGCACTGAACTACTATGATACACCTGCACCCATGAAATATTGGTTGTTAATACCAGAGATGGCTTATTTTATTGCATCTGCGTACAATGTCATATTGGTGGTATTATCCCGAACGGCTTGTAACACATACTTGCCTTTTACATCATCGGTTCCAATTTCCGTTAACCCCAAATGCATATGCATCGCATTAGTCGCTGGTGAAACACATTTTACTGCGGTAGGTTACTTTTGTTTTAATATATATGCATTGTACTGACAACATAGTAATCAATTTTGGAACTGTGTAGTCTCGAGTTTTGGAACTTCCCACTGACACAATTTTAATGAATGACATTGAAATCTCAAAATATCCCGTTCGACGCCAAATCATATTTTGAGGCAACATGTGTCGGAAAACTAGTCAGCAAAGTGATTATCTCAGGACCTTGATTCAAGTTTTTGTGTACCTACTTATAAAGATTTTTCAAAAATTTAAAAGCTCGCCCGCAAGAGAACGGGATCGCGTGTAGGTTGGTAAGTTGAACTGAATCGTCCCTCAAGGAAAAATGGGCTCGYAAGTTCCTTTTGTGTTTGTTTGTTCACGAATACGAAAAAATAAAATCCTAATCTAAACACGTAAAACAATAAATTGATTTATACGAAAAATAACAAAAATCAAGAGTTTTGAAAATAATTAAGAAACTTGGGTTCTAGAGTTTCGAATCGTTTCCACGATCTCTTGGGATAAACCCAATTGATGGTTCACGACGATTCTAAACTCTAGACCCGTTAGATCTAGCCAACAATATCTTCATAATAATCCCAACACAATCATCAATCCAATCAAGATCATCACAATTCATCATACAATTTGGGGGGTTGTTTGTTGGGGTTTTGATTATTCTAATTCAAGCAAGAAGTATAACAATTAATTAAACTAAATTAAACGAAAAGAAATTGAAAACTTACTAATTAAACGAAGAAATTGCAGCGTCTTGATCAAAGAATTCTTGAATCTAAATTATCTAATAACTAATCTAAACTAATCTAAAGGTAGAAAACTAAATCTAAGAATTTTGAAGAGAAATTAAGAAATAACTCGGCACTCGTTGGGGTTGTCAATCCCTAAGAGGCCTTAAAAACCCTAGGAATAAGTTTAAAGTTTCTAACTATAGCTTAGGTAACTTAAAAATTCAGATTTATAGGGTAGTATTTATAGAATTTCAAAATCTTGGGCAACAAGTCACGGAACCAACTTTCTGGGCACTTTACGGTAAGGAGCTACCGTAAGCAGCTACCGTAAGCTTCTCTGATGCCTTCTTACGGTAGGGCTTACGATAAGTAACCCTTATAGAAAGCTACCGTTAACTCTTTATTTTTGTATTTCTGCACTTCAACAACGGTTTTGGGCAGCAGCTCGTAACCGTTATAGATAGCGGTATCACTTTACGATAGGAAGCTACCATTAACAGCTACCGTAAATGCCTCTGTCCTTCCATTAAAGTTCTATAACGGTTCCAGCATAATAACCGTTATAGAAAACCTGGCAGCTTCAAATTCTTGCTACTTCTTCATCGGAAAGCTTGATCTTTGCCTCTCGATCATCATACTTCATCTCTAACGTGCTGAACTCTTCCGGTTACTTAGCTAAAAAGTAAAAAACCACAAATAATCACTTATTTGAATCAATCTAGATCAAAAAGTGGTAAAATAAGTTGGAAGTACAAATATACGAAATTAAGCTTAATCTATCCAACTTATACCAAAAACAATAAGAAAAATAAACTAAAAATCAAGACAAATCTGTGCTAATCAGACCTCCAGGATGAGGAGCCTTGAGTATCTCATCCTCAACTGGAACAGATGCACGCCGAGCTCTTCCACCCTCTTCAACCTCGTCATTCGATATATGTGGCTCAGTTCTATGCTCAGAATCAATATTTCTTTGCCCCCGATTTGATGGACCCCGACCTCGTTGCCTTCTCATATAAACCATTAGTGTTGTTCTGAATCCTTCCGCATCAATAGCTGGTTGGACAAAAAAAACACAATTTAAATACGAGAAGCAAGAATATTTACTTGAAAATAAAAAAACACAATTTAAATACGAGAAGCAAGAACATAGCCCAACCAAACAATAAGTAAACAACATCAAACAATTCATTCAAGTCAGATAGCAAGAACATAATTTCATCAAGCATCCTAAAATTTGAAAATAATGGCTGAATATAAGCATTCTTATCGATTCCGAATTTCTGTTGTGTTCGAAAATTAAAACTGAACATAAGCATTATGTTCGAAATATTTGTTCGAATAAATGTACGCTGTTCGAAAGAGATATTCGAATAAAGAGCCTCTGTTCGGAAATAAATTTCGAACAGAGACTCTATGTTCGAACAACAATTTCGAACGTAATCGTTTAAAACTTTCCTGGCCGAAACTGTTCGATTGGAACCCACGAACGTATGCTATATGTTCGAATTTATCAGCCGAACATCCGGCTGTTGTTCTACGAACCAGAATCGAACAATGTCGAACGGCCATGGCAGATTCTTTCACAAACTTTAAACCCTAACCTAAATAATTCAATAAAACCAAATGAGAAACTTACCTCTCGCGTTTGATGGCTCACCCGTTCCATTCTCCTCAGTAAATTGGTTGAACTCACAATTTTTTCCAACTTTTTTCTCCTCTCCCTTCTGCTTTTTCTTTCTTTCTCCACGGACCACGTTTCTTTCCTCTCTCTCACTTTCATTTTCTCTCTTTTTCAATTTATTATTATTCTTTTTTATTTTAGTTTTATTATTATATTATATATTATATTAAATGGGGGTAAAATAGGGCATTTGTTGGGTTCATTCAGTAAAAAAAAAAAAATTAAACTTTTTGGGTTGTTCTAATAACTTCGGGTGAATTCATAAATTCTTAGGGTGCGTATATCCGCAATACCCATACATATGAATAATAATTGAATAAACTCGTATGCACTTAATAAAAAATAAGTGTATTTTATCATAAAACGATTATACACATATTATACTTTACTATATAATGCTTGACGAATAGTACTCTACTTAAATAAAATAAATTATTTTTTTTAAAAAAATAAGAATTCTTAAAATATATATTGAAAAAAAAAATTACATATAAGCAAATATATAAACGGATTTATTTCATGCCCGTGTCCTGTTCAATTTATTAATTATTATATTTACTAATTAATATTATATTTTAATATTTAGATTTAATTCGTTAATAATTATATTTATATACTTATAAAAAATTAAAAGATGCCATATTAACAATCTGTCTCTATTCTATATTAATTAATTATTGTTAACTCATTTTATATTTTTATCAAGTCGAAATATGGTTAGAGCCCTGTCTTGAACTTATATTAAATTCAGTTAATATCAATTTCGTAACATTTTATGATATTTTTGATAATCACCAATTAGGGGGATATTTTCTCCATTTTTGTTATAGCTATTGCAGTCGCTAAGGCTGCTATTTGACTGACCATTGTTTCATCAATTTATCGTAACAGAAAACCAACTCGTATTAACCAATCCAACTTGTTGAATAAATAGTATTAATTATTTTATATAAATAAAAATCTGAATATTTATAAATAAATTCAAATCGGCTGAGATTAATTTTGTTAATACTTTGAATAATTCAAAAGGCAATATATTCTCAAACCTTCTCGCATTGTGCCATTGTTTAATAAATATTAATTAATTATTATTACATAATTTTTTTTATGTTTAGATTGAATTCATTACTAATATTTAGTTACATACTCCAATTATTGCAAATATATCTTAATTTACCAATACGAGATATTTATAATTTCAAAAATAAATTATTTCAATTTTTATTATAAATACAATTTATTAATTATTTTCATAAATAGTTTTTTTAATTAAAGTTATTTCATATGTAATTTATCTTTTAATTAAAATAATTAATTTCATTTTTTTACTAATTATATATGACTTATTTATATTCTTATATTAGCAGTATAAAATAAAATTATTGAATTAGATAAAATATAATAAAAGATAACTATGAAGTTAGGCTAAATATAATAAAAAGAAAATATTAAATTAGACAAGATAAAATAAAAGAAAAATATTAAATTAGGTATATATTAGGCTCGAATGACACATAAGCAATCAAATCACCACAAATTTTTATTATCCAAACGAAGTATACGAAGAAGACACATAGATTAGGAGGATTGCATTAATATATACTTGTTTAATTACACGGGACTTATCAAAAGATAAATATAAAAAATATATGTAATTATTATACTGATTTTTAAATCTAAAATAAAAAAAATTAAAATAACTTATTCTCAACTCGTGCCTTGTACATGTCTAATTTATTTATTAATTATATAAATATTAAGTAATTTTGTATTTGATGTTTAAATTAAATTTATTAATAATCTTAGTTACATACTTGCAAAAATTCAAAAGACACCACATTTTAAACCCGTGTCTAATATCTATTTTATTAATTATTATTATTAAATCATTTTATATATTAATGTTTAGAATAAATTCGTTAATAATTATAAGTTAAATATTTTGAGATATTCAGAAGATGTCATACTCTCAATCCGTGTCGTTTTGTACTGGTGTCTAATCAATGTTTAATAATTATTAATATATAATTTAATATTTTTATATTTAAATCGAATACATTATTAATATTTAATTACATACTTACATTATTGTAAATAACTCATATTTTACCTAATTTCTTCAGGCACAGTACAAACTAATGATCCCATTCGAATGGATTTATACTTGATGTTGTCAGTCACGCCAATTTAGTCAACAAACTCTGTTGCCCTACAAGCAAGTGAGGTCATATAAGCCTTCTTTTGCATACACAAACAAATTAGGCACGGTCACATATATATAACCTAACCTCCCAAGAAACTCCTTTTATCACATGTTCATTGTGTTCATCTTACATACATATCTTGAACCAAACTCAAAAAACTCTACCCCATTCCCCTACTTATCAATCTCTCTATAAAACAACAATCACACTACCATAACAACAACAATAGAAACTAACCAAACCATGACAACAAACCCTCCAACACCAAAGCGTGTCACTTTCTCGACTCACCCGGTCCACAAAACCCTAGCCAGTGCCGCCAATCTAGCAAACCTCCTCCCCACCGGCACGGTCCTCGCCTTCCGAACCTTAACACCGTCATTTTCCAACAAGGGCATGTGCCGATTATCCAACAAATGCCTCATGGCTTGCCTCATAGCTTTCTGGACATTGTTCATGGCTTTGTGTCGCTATTTGTGTTCTTGGCGTTTGCTCTAAGCGATAGTGATGTGCAGACATGTTTCTTTCCTTACGGAGGAGAAGATTTGGACGTTTTGGCGATGAATTTGCCTTTGGCTGCTGGGATTTTCTCGAGCTTCGTGTTCATGATCTTCCCAACCACGCGACGAGGAATTGGATATGCAGATACGCCATCTAAGTTCAAATGATCAAGCATTATTATGTTTTTGTTATGTCTCTACATCTGCTATTACATACTTTTATGTTTTAATTATATCCCAGTTTTAATTTTTTTTTTCTTCATAAATTTAGTTACGATTTTATAATGATTTATCATCTTACTTTCAAATATTTTATTTCGCATTATATTAATGTATGTTTTATTTCGATTGCGATATCGATCCCCGTACCTCTCGCATGCTAAGCGAGCGCTCTACCTTCTGAGCTACATCCCCTTTGTCGGGAACTATGCATATATAAGACATAACTAGATCTCTGAAAGTGTTATTACCCAAATACTCTCTCCGTTCAAAAAATAGACTTACGGTTCATTTATATAAAGTTTAAGAAAATATTAAATTATATTACAGTATTGTCTTTCCATCTATGGCCATATTATTAGTTAATTGTTTATTCATCTACTCAATTTTCATAAAAGATAATTTAGGAATTTTAATATAATTAAGTAGGAATATTCATGTAAATGAATAGGAAAATATAATAACAAGCCTATAATTTTTAGAATAAATAAATAAATAAGAAGATTAAGAGAAGTGTCTTAAAAAAACAAATTAACAGGAGATTCTTGGTAAATTTGTGGGGAATGAAAATGTGTTTGACTGTAGATAAATATGAATGACCATAAATCCCATATTTACATGCCGAATATTATTTCACTCTCGTACATGCTCAGCCAGCCGTTGGCCCAAAATACATGTATATCGTGGATTAATCCAGAATATTGATAGAATCGTGGACGATATCGTCTATGTTGGAAATTACTATGAGCACAAACAGGGATTGTAAAAATATCACTAAGACTGGAAAAGAAAAATAAAAACAGAAAGCATAAGAAAATATAGTCGAGTCGAGAAATCTCTTTCCGCAAGACGAATTTGTCCCGGTAGTGCTCTTCTGTTTTGGCAAAACGTCCCCAAAGATAAAACGACTAACGTTTACGGTATAACAACACCGTTAAATACCGGAGCTCTGGTGAACTTGAGTGAATTCGGACTGAGTTACGAGAAAAATGGAATGCAGAAAACTGTATGTTGTGTTCTTGTTTGCTCAGGTGTTTCAGGTGATCTTTCGTGTATGAAAAGTGAAGGAGTCCTCACCATTATATATGGTTTCCAGCGGGAGGTTACAGCCAGATTAATAACATCCTTAAAGGCGTCATTAAGTCATTCAAAGCAGGCAGCTTCAGTCAGCATGAACCTGGACAGGTTCAGCGTGCACATGCATTTTCGTACGTTTGGAAACGAACCTGAATGGTCAGGAGTTTCATGAATGTATGTTTGAAAACAAAACGTACTCAGATGGTTCAGGAACCCAAAAGGCACGTGACTAAAAAGTTAGCCAGGGTTGAACCAGAACCAGGACACCCATGCGGACCACCTCAATCGGACCAGTCAATTCGGACCAATTGCCCAAGACCCAAGTCCAAGTCCAGGCCCAGGACCAGGGCCGGGTCTGGGCTCGGATCCGCTCAGCTCCGCCATCGGCTTCGCCGAAGGCGGATGGGCGAACCCAAGTCCAAGAGCCCGCGTGAGCTCTGTTCACACAAAGTCTACAACACCTGCTGGCCCACTTGATCTCCACTAAAGAAATGTAATCATTTTTAAACGCCCTTCCACATTGATAAACATTCAATGTGGGATACACAAAAAATGCACTTAAGTAACCGTTCAACTTCCAAGTATCATTTCTCACTCACCAATAAATGGATTTGAGAAATTCAAAATGCTACGATTATCTACACGAATTTCTCACTCACCAATAAATGGATTTGAGAAATTCAAAATGCTACGATTATCTACACGACACGTAGATCGAGCTTATATAATTCGTTAACATGAATTTTCGCTGTACCGTTAAATTTATTAAATACAATTTACAATAATCCCCCACATGAGTGAGAAACTCCAAAAAACAAAACAATGTATGCAAATACGTAGCTCAGTCCTTAAGAGACAATATAGAATAAGGATAGGTGGCTTGTGGCCTTGAACCCTCATTAGTTAATACTACCTAGCATATCGGTGGATTAGTGAACATAAATCCTTAACTATTCCACTTTGTGTATACTAGACAATAGTACCAACCCACTAAGGTCTCAAAATTCTTCCGTTCTCAAGTTTGTGTCCGTTTTTAGCCATGGACAACTTCTTTGGATTCATAAGCATACAA
Source organism: Phtheirospermum japonicum (assembly GCA_014905375.1). NCBI lineage: Eukaryota > Viridiplantae > Streptophyta > Magnoliopsida > Lamiales > Orobanchaceae > Phtheirospermum > Phtheirospermum japonicum. The sequence continues at coordinate 862,239 of BMAC01000158.1, forward strand.
CAGAAGCGGCCCTCACTTCTCGCTTACATAGGTGATTCTTAAAACCAGCATTCTGTCATACTGAAGTCAAAGACCTGCACAAGAATCATTAAAAATCAGAGATTTATCCTCACCACGTGACAGATTATAAACTCTACTTTTGCCGTTAAGGAATAGGGTCGTAGAGTTTTACTTACCCAGACTTTTATAGTTTAGTTTTCCCATTGAACCAAGTTTGTGGGATCTCCACTCATCATGGTTGGGTTTCCACTACAATCATCTTAAGATGTGGATTTCACTCCCATTCCTTCAAGCAGCTTATACATCTGATCTCGAGCTATATTTTTTGTGAATGGATTCGCTAAATTATCTATCGACCTTATGTAGTCAACTGAGATAATTCCACTCGATAACAGATGTCTTACGGTGTTATGTCTCCGACGAATATGTCGAGACTTACCGTTATACAAACCACTTCTTGCCCTTACAATAGCAGCTTGACTATCGCAGTGAAGCATAACCGGCGGCACGGGTTTCTCCCAACATAGAATATCTTCCAAAAAAATACGAAGCCATTCTACTTCTTCACCTGCTTTTTCCACAGTGATAAACTCAGATTACATGGTGGATCGGACTATACATGTCTATTTAGTGGATCTCCAAGAAGCAGCTCCTCCCCCTATTACAAACACATATCCACTTGTTGACAGTGAGTCCTTTGAGTCGGATATCCAGTTTGCATCACAGTAACCTTCAAGTACCCTGGGGTAACTACCATAATGTAGCCCAAAGTTCAGAATATACTTTAAGTATCTCAAAACTCTCACAAGCGCTCTCCAGTGTTCTCCACTTGGATTGCTTGTATATCGACTCAGTTTGTTTACCGAGTAAGCTAGACCAGGTCTTGTATAGTTAGATATTTACATCAAACATCCAATGATCCTAGTGACCACTCGTCGTTGAAGCATCAAAAATAATATTTATAAAGTCCTCGACTTTCCTCTACTAACTAGTAGCAGTGGCAAGCAAGGGTCGATCCCACGAGGAGTGTGGATTAATTTGTGATTATTCGTATTCAAATAAAATAACAAACGGGGGTAGAGATGATAAACTAACTAAATAACTAAAGAAAGCAATTAAATAACAAAAGAAATAAATAAAGCTTCCAGTCCTAGTTCCGTTTCCACCCTCGTTCCACTTATTTAACCAATCACAATATCATAATCCACTCATCATACGCAACTAAAAACCCTAAGTAGCAATAAGCTCTGCTACTCGAAATTACCCTTGCCGTTTACTCAACTAAAATAAGCTATTTAATTGATTCTAATTATTGAATAACCTAGAATAAGCTCTCTAGATTCAACCCAACAACAGCATTAATATCTAGGCAAATAGGTTAATCTAAGCAATAAATGCATAAGCTCGATTTATTCAACCTATGTTGTGTTACACCTAATGATACAAAACCATTAGTTGCTTCAGAGAAATCGAAACTACGACAATTACACGGGAATCAGTTCTCTTTCTAGCAATTGATAACCAAATCCCTAATCTAGGTGGCCAACCCAAATTACGAATCAAGCAATCATGTCATGAATTTAGCAAACATGATATGTAAACAAGATAACACAAACAATCGCATAAGAAGAACGAAAGATAATATTGCATAAATCAATTAAACATAGTTTCACGAGGATTTCCACATCCCTAGAACTAGATAAAACAATCTACTCACTCATGGAGTTCATAGAATAACAGGAAAATAGAGAAATAAAACATTGTTCTAAGATAGGGAAGAGATAAGAAAGCTTAGATCTTGGATTGTTGGTCTTGGATCTTCAAGCTCTTGTTTATTGGGTGATTTGGGATCCCCTCTTCAAGACTTGGAACCCTAGGATTGTGTCCAAGTCCCTTTTTGACGAGTTTGGGTCGAGTTTATATAGAATTCCTATTTCTTACCGCCCAAGATTCTTCCTAAAATAATTCTGCCGAGTCGGCGTTAACGGAGCGTCGACTGACGCGAACCAGCCCTCGGCGTCGACGCGCATCACCCGCCTGCATCGTCCTGCATGGGCGTCGACTGACGCGCTCCCAGTCGACGCTTCAGAACATGAGCGTTGACATTGCGTCGACTGACGCCCTTCCAATCGACGCTTCAGAAGTGAGCGTCGACATTGCATCGACTGACGAATCTTCTATCGATGCTTCAGCAGCTTCCCGTCGACATGGCATCGACCCAGCGTCGATCGATGCGCGCACAGTCAGCGCAGCACCGCACATCGCGTCAACTGACGCGAGCCATCCTCGGCATCGACGCTGCATCCTGATTCTTGATTTTTTTTCTCGTCGATTCATCAATCCTTGTCTCTCAACTTCTTGTAAAACCTCATTCACTTATTATAGCACCAAATACTGCAAAATAGAGAAGAAATATACAATTGGTGCTCCTCCATTCGTAATAGTAAATACGCGAGAAATAAACATATATGAGAATATTAAGCACATAAAAACATAGAGATTAAACCATTAATTAAAGCACAATTTCTCGCCTATCACCTAGCATAGTCCTTCTGAGCAACAGGGTCACCTCTGTTCTTACTTAAGTGAACGTCGAGTTCCATAGGTGTCTTTGCTGGAAGACTATCGTGAGCATTGAATTTCTTGATCACTTTCTCAATGTAATGAGATTGTGACAAGACAATTCCATCTGGAGTTCTTATAATTCTTATACCAAGAATTATGTCAGCAACTCCCAGATCCTTCATGTCAAAATTCCTTTTTAGCATGAGTTTCGTCTCGTTAATCACTTATAGGTTGCTACCCATGATTAACATATCATCTACATAAAGACATACTATAACAAATTTGTCATTAGTATTCTTAATGTAGACACATTTGTCGCACTCGTTTATTTTGAACCCATTTGACATCATCACTTCGTCGAATTTCAAGTGCCATTGTAAAGGTGCTTGTTTCAAGCCATATAAAGACTTAACCAATTTGCACACCTTTCTTTCTTGTCCAGGTTTTACAAAACCTCCAGGTTGTTCCATATAGATTTCCTCTTCTAAATCACCATTTAGAAAAGCTGTTTTAACATCCATTTGGTGAATCTCAAGATTGTGCAAAGCAGCAATCGCTAGAAGAACCCGAATAGAGGTAACAAAAAACATCAACTTTTAGTTATCTCCCTTAAATGTTCTAAAGACTCCATGATTTGCACATTTTTGTATGTATTTTTGTTATATCTTTGAGGCTCAATTGTGCGTGACTTGCTTTTATTTATATGGTTTTGGAGTCCAATTGACATATTTTGCATCATTTTAGGTTTTGTAGTGTTTTCTTTGTTTTTAGTAGTTTTTCTTATATTTTCTTAGTTTTTTATTAGTTTTTGTTTGAAGGTCATTTTTGGTCAAAGTGGGCCCGGGACGAGGCCAAAAGATGATTCAAACCCGATGAATTCATTTCTAAGCCTCGGCATATCTTTGGTGCGAGGATCGACCGGAAATGACGAGAAATGTGGCCATATTCATTGTCACCTCATGCATTCGCTCGGTGGATATATCAGTTGTGTTAATATAATCATAACTCCAAATACACTAGTGACATTCGACTCTACCCTATATCATTGAAAAGCTTAGAGAAATATCTAAAACCTTTGTGTTTACAACGATCCCAAATTCTGAGATTAAAAATGGTGTAAAGCAGCTTTAAGTGGAGACAGCGTGTCATGGTCTCGCTTGTGGTAGGTTTTGGGGCGGAGACAATAACTCTCGGGATAAAATCTCAATCGACACAAATAAAATGCCAAATGAAAGCCAAGAGGAAGGGATAAATTTCATATGAAGACACCTATGGCTTATTCCATGTATATTTCAGCCTATCGACCACGTAAATTGATCGACTGACCGACTCAAGTTCCGGAATGCTACTGCCAAGCAGTCGATCGACTGCTCTGCTGAGGTTATGTGATTTTGGCGAAAAAAAGGACCACTTTTTCCTTGATTGACCTATAGATACTTCCCACCCATTATTCACAAAAAATATCCTCATTTTGGCTAGTTGGGGTCCTTGACAAAGTCCACATCTCTTCAAAATCCATTTTCCATTTCCTTAGATTTAGATTTTTAGTTTAGTTTCAATCATCAATGTAATTATTGTGTAATTTGGTGTGGATATTATTCAAGACTTGACACCTCTCGGAGATTTGGTTCTTACATCTTTTGGTTTGGTAATGATAATTCATTCCTCTTGATTTCTTGCTTTGTAGTTGTTAATTGTTGTTGTTTTCTTTAATTATTATTGTAGGTTAATGATTCCTAAAATGTCAAGCTTTTCTTATGTTGTTGAGTTTGTTCTTCACGTTCATCATTTACTATTTTTGGCAAAACCCCATTGAAGCTCTTATGAGTTTTTCAAGCTTTTTGCCAAATTAGGAAATTCCTTAATTTTCATTAGAAATCATGTCTAGCTTCTTAGTTTGTTGTTATGTTATGCTTGTAGCTTTCAAAGAACTCTTCCCTCCTTAGTTTATTTCAAATTTCAAAACGATGTTCTTGTTTTCAAGCTTCACAAATCTTCAAGTTTTAATTATTTTAACTTTCAATTGATACAATTAATTTAGAAACTATGGGTTTAGGGTCTTGATTCGTTTAGAACCATTAATTGGAGTTTGTTGAGACTCGGGATTGACAAACCCGGGATTAGGTTTTACGACCCCAATACTTGACCGATATTCGGGATTGACAACCCCGATTTATGGATTAAGTGCTCGGCAAAAACCGATTGACCGTGGAGACGAACCGAACACCCTAAACCCTCATTTTTCATTATTTTCATTAAAATCACTTTTAATTCTTGTCTTAGTTGATTAGCTTTCAAAACCTGAACCAAAGTGAATTACGCCTTATTTAGTATAGTTAGTTTAGTTTTATTTTATATCACGAAAATCAAACGCAAAATAACTTCCGATTAGCCTTCCTCGAGAGACACGACTCGGGAAAATTTACCGCTCTACAATCGACTCCATCCTATTGCGGAGACGGTTTCTTAGAGTGCTAGGAAATCCTCGATCAAATTACTTCGTCAAATTTCAAGTGCCATTGTAAAGGTGCTTGTTTCAAGCCATATAAAGACTTAACCAATTTGCACGCCTTTCTTTCTTGTCCAGATTTTACAAAACCTTCAGGTTGTTCCATATAGATTTCCTCTTCTAAATTACCATTTAGAAAAGCTATTTCAACATCCATTTGGTGAATCTCAAGATTGTGCAAAGCAGCAATCGTTAGAAGCACCCGGATAGAGGTAACTAAAAACATCAACTTTTAGTTATCTCCCTTAAATGTTCTAAAGACTCCACACCATATAATTCATTTGTTTTGATCAGATTTTTATAAAAGATATTACAAACTTTCCACGCCAAAAATGGTGGACTCAAAAAATACAAATATGTATATATAATCTATATATTCAGTTATATACAAATATGGATATGTACATTATAATCGTATTAAAACACCAAGTTATAATTCATGATATAGATTATATATCATTATATATAATCCACCAATTGAATTTACAGTTTTCGAAAATATTACTAAAAGTATAAAATTATAATGGATTTTTGTTAGTGAATCTTAATTATACGTTCTGAAAGATTTTATTATATATTCCAAATTTTTAAATATTTGTGGGCGTAACCAGTTTTGTTGACAATATTAATATCAATTAGTTTTATTGATATCTTGATAAAAAAATATTTCCAACCTTAATAATATATTTACTAATTTTTTTATTATATATATATAATGAAATTAATTGGGATTTTAATTTAAAATAGACTTTTCTATTGACAAGGAGAATTATCATTTGAATCATCATGTTCTTTCTCCATCGTCTTTATCATTGACTATAGACCCGCCTGTTCAGAGGTAATTTAATTTTAATTTTTTGGAAATATGTTGACGAAATTGATATCGGTATCTCAAATGGAATAACATGTGATGTTTATAAGTTATTCTTATTAATTTAATAAGAATAAGTTCAATAATTTTAGAACTTTAATTTGTAAATCTACATTCCAAATAGGTATGACCCCTCATCAATTCACACCTCCGCCGCCATTATCTGATATGAGTAATTGTAAGTCTATCAATAGAAAGCTATTCGTTTATTTTCGGCATAATAATTTATCCATGGATATATGAATTAATCCACCCTATAGTACAATCTAAATACATATTTTAATAATCCTTTTCGTGTTGTATATGTACATGGCAACTGGATCTTAAGATGGAATCAATTCAAGAAATTATATGACAAATACACAATACAGGGACAATCATACCAGTATTATCCTTTAACTTTTTATTTTACATGCATAAATAGATTAATAGTTTATGCTGTTGTATATTAATGTATGTTTTTCAATCTTCGAATATCTAAATGAGTAATACATTAATGTTATGTTGTTGTATTTGTATATTAATCTATCTTGCTTTCATTTTGCATGATTAATGGTTTGTATAGTCTCTTTATTTTAGTTAATATTAATATGTATTAGTTTTATTAAAATCTTGATATAAAACATTGCAAGATTTAATAATATATTTACTAAAATAGTGGCAAACAATACGTGTGTTGAATTGAAATCATCACCTGCGTATCGGTTTGAGCATGAGTAATACATTAATGTTATGTTGTTGTATTTGGAAAATCTTGATGAAGAGGTCGTTTGAAATATTATTGACATGACTGTATTTTCTCTATTAATATATATTATTTTGTCCTTCCTAATTAAAAGATTCTACGCAACTCATACAATCATATTTTGTCCTTCCTCATTATTCCACTGTACCGAAGTTGGTGGTCAAACATTAATTGATATACCTGACAATATACTTCTTCGCACCTCAGGTCATCGCATTGCTGCTATTGTCGATAACACTTATCCTTCTATTTTAGAAAACTTTGACAATCACTCATTCTTCGAAGAAAGACTTATTCTTGCACCAAATAATAACATTGTTGAAACAGTTAATGAGTACGTGATGTCTATTCTTCCAAGGGATGAAAGAGTATATCTTAGTTCTGACACCATTTGCAAGACATTTTTGAATGGAGATATGTTGATTCGAAACATGGATCAAGTTTCGGGATTATGCAATGGTACAAGGTTGATTGTTACCAAACTCGGAGAATGCATTATTGAAGTAAAGATTCTTCTAGAAACTAATATTGGAATGAAGGTCTATATTTCACGTATGGCATTGAGTCCATCGGATAGCAGAGTTCCATTTAAATCTCAGAGGAGATAGTTTCCACTTATTATCTATTTTGCAATGACTATAAAAAAGAGTCAAGGTCAAACTCTATCCAATGTTGGTTTGTACTTACCAAGTCTTTTTTTTAGCCATGGCCAGCTATATGTCACCATCTCACGGGTGAAGAGTCGTAAATGATTAAAACTCTTATACTGCGACGATGATGATAACATTGTTAACAAGACAGCAAATGTTTTTTACAAAGAAATTTTTCAAAACCTCAAGCTAACATTTTCTTTATTGCTGAACAATTCAATTTCTAATTTTTAAATTTTGTTTTTTCAATTTTGTTTTATTATGTATTTATTTCGTTATGCCCGCGTAATACGCAGGTGTCTACACTAGTGTGTGTGTGTATATATATATATATATATATATAGGATCATGTGAGAATGGATCCGTAGGTGAGAAATGAGAATGAATCCTGACCCATCATTTTACTCATAATCAGCGGTAATGCCAAACAAACCCTACCCAAATCCCCGTCTCTCCCCACAAATCCCGTCCTCTTCCTTTCATCTTCAACCAAACTCCTTCAGCGGCGAAAATGYGCGGCCAGCGGCGGTGCTTCCCCAAATCCAAAATCAGCCGCCGCGCGACCCTCTCCCCACCTTCTTTCTCTATTTTCTTCTCCAAAATTCGGAAACGGCCGGCGCAGAACCCCCTCCTCCATCGGTCGTCGGCGGCAGCAACTCACGGCAACTACAAGAGGCGCAGGCAATGGCAAATCGGATAGCGGCTGGAATTCAAGGCGACTCGGCTGGGTTTGGGTACGAT
>BMAC01000158.1:873307-995739 GCA_014905375.1 Phtheirospermum japonicum
ACGTGCACAAGGGAACACACTAATGTGCACAAACTGACACTGAATTGTGCACAAAACAAATCAGACAGCAACCACATCAGACGACGACATGTACAGATTTTTTTAAAACTTCACGACACGTGTAAAACACCATCAGCACAGACGTGCACAATGGAACACACTAATGTGCGCAAACTGACACTGAATTGTGTACAAAACAAATTAAACAGCAACCACATCAGACGACGACACTCACATATTTTTTTAAGACTTCACGACACGTGCAAGACACCATTCAACACGGACGTGCACAAAGGAACATATTAATGTGCACAAATTGGCACTGAGTTGTGCACGAACAAATCAGACGACAACCACAAACGACGACGACATGTACAGATTTTTTAAGACTTCATGACACATTGCAAAACACCATTCAGCACGGACGTGCACAAGGGAACACATTAATATGCACAAACGGACACTGAGTTGTGCACAAAAAAAATCAGACAGCAAACACGTCAGACGACGACATGTACAGATTTTTTAAGACTTCACGACACGTGCAAAACACCATTCAGCACTGACGTGCACAAAGGAACACACTAATGTGCATAAACTGGCACTGAGTTGTGCACGAACAAATCAGACGATAACCACAGACGATGATGACATGTACAGATTTTTTTAAAACTTCATGACACAGTGCAATACACCATTCAGCACGGACATGCACAAGGGAACACATTAATGTGCACAAACGGACATTGAGTTGTGCACAAAAAAAAAATCAGACAGCAACCACAAACGACGACACGTAGTGGTTAACTCAAGAGAAATACAAAATAAAAATCAGATCAACTCCACTAATTTAAAATGAAACATTACATGATTCGTTCAAAATTGAAGCCATATGTGTGCAACCAAAATTGAACCAAGAAAAAATCAGACAACAACCACATTAATGTGCACAAACTGACACTGAGTTGTGCACAAAACAAATCAGACAACAACCACATCAAACGTCGACAAGCACAAATTTTTTTAAGAGTTCACGACACGTGCAAAACACAATTCAGCACGTACGTGCACAAGGTAATAAGCTAATGTGCAAAAACTGACACTGAGTTGTGCAGAAATCAGATGAACTGTTATAATTAGATGAATTGACCTAATTTAAAAAAAAATTACCTGATTCGTCCAAAATCGAAGCCATTGGTGTGCAAGCAAAATCAAATCGAATATAATTCGTCTCAGATTGTTGAAACTCGTAGAAACCAAATCAAATTGAAGAAGATCTCGTGCCTCCAAATTTAAAAATTTTCCCCAAATTCGGATAGAATCATTTTTGAATAAAACCTAATCAGTTTTCGCCAAGGTCGCAGCGGGTGTTTCGCAGGGGTTTTTCGCAGATCGTAGGGGTGTTTCGCCAAGGTCGCAGCAATCATCGGCTATCACGTTCATGGGGTTCTTGCACGGCCAGGGCTCGCTGATTCTTAACGAGCTATTGAGATCTGCGACGCAGAAATCTGGGTGGGAGCAGATCGCAGGGGTGTTTCGCCAAGGTCACAGCGGGTGGGAGCTGGTGGGTTTAGGTTTGGGACCGTAAGTCTGTTTGGGTTTAGGTTAGGTTTTAATTTATTTGATTAAATCTAATCCATTAGATTAGATTAGTTATAATGGCTATGATTCATTTTCATTTCTCACTCACGGACCCATTCTCACCGGAACCTAACCCTATATATATATATATATATATATATATATATATATATATATATATATATACTAGTTTAACACCCGTGTATTACACGGATTTATCAAAAATAGAAATATAAAAAATATTTTTAATAATTATAAAGTCTTAAATCTAAAATAAAAATAAATCAAAGGATGTATTCTAACCATACCTTGTACATTTCTAATCTATTTACTAATTATTATAATTATTAAATTTTATATTTAATATTTAGATCAAAATCATCAATAATTATTAGTTATGTATTTAGAAAAATTCAAAAGATTACATACTATTAGGTTCGGTGACACCGAGCCACCATAATTTTTTCCGAAACTAACAAACATGGGAAGCAGACACATAGGATAGGAGGATTCTGCATTAATATATATACTAGTTTAACACCCGTGTATTACACGGGATTTATAAAAAACTAAATATAAAAAATATTTGTAAAAATTATAAAGTTTTAAATTTAAAATAAAAAATCGAAAGGATGTGTATCTCAACCTGTGCCATGTTCAACTTATTAATTATTATAATTATTGATTAATATTATTTTTTAATGTTCATATTAAATTCATTAATAATATATTTTCATACTTATAAAAATTCAGAAGATGACACATTTTCAACCCAGCTAAAGTAGCTCCTAATAAAACTGTGATTATTCCTATCATCTCTAATCTATATCAATTATTTATTATTAACTCATTTTATATTATTATGTTTAAATTAATCTTGTTAGTAATTATAATTACATACTTTGAAAAATTCAAAAGGTGTCTACTCTCAAGCCTCTCGCGATGTGCCATTGTCTAATAAATATTAATTAGTTAATTATTATATAATTTTATTTTCTTATATTTAGATTGAGTTCATTAGTAATATTTAGTTACATACTCCAATAACTGCAAATATATCATAATTTACCTATACAGAATATTTAAAATTTCAATATTAAATTATTTCGATTTTTATTATAAATACAATTTATTAATTATTTTCATATATAAGTTTTTGTAATTATAATTAATTCATATGTAATTTGTCTTTTAATTAAAATAATTAATTTAGACTTTTTCTCTACTAATTACATATGACTTATTTATATTTTTATATTAGGAGTATAAAAGAAAATTATTAAATTAGACAAAATATAATAAAAGAAGACATTAAGTTAGACTAAATATAATAAAAAGGAAATATTAAATTAGGCAAGATATAGCAAAAGAAAAATATTAAATTAGGTATATATTAGGCTCGGATGACACATAAGCAAACGAAGTACCAAGATTTTTTATTATCCAAACGAAACATACGAAGCAAACACATTGATTAAGAGGATTTTACATTAATATATACTCGTTTAACACCCGTGTATTACACGGAACTTATCAAAAGATAAATATAAAAAATATTTGTGATAATTACTGAATTCTAAATCTAAAATAAAAAAATTAAAATAATTATTCCCAACCGTACCTTGTACATGTCTAATCTATTTATTAATCATTATAAATATTAAATAATTTTTTATTTGATATTTAAATTAAACTCATTAAATCTTAGTTATATACTTTAAAAAATTCAAAAGGCGTCACATTCTAAACTCGAGTCTAATATCTATTTTATTAATTATTATTATTATTATTAAATCATATTAATATTTAGAATAAATTCGTTAATAATTATTAATTACATACTTTGGGATATTCAAAAGATATAATACTCTCAACCCGTGTCGCATTGTACTGATATCTAATAAATGTTTATTAATTATTAGTATATTAATATTTTTATATTTAGATTGGATACATTACTAATATTTAGCTACATACTTAGATTATTGTATATAACTTATATTTTACCTATATAAGATATTTGAAACTCAAAAAATAAAATTATTTTAAAGTATATTATCAATAAAACTTATTTAATTATTTTCATAATAAAGTTTTTTTAATTAAAATTATTTCATATGTGGTTTTTCTTTTAATTAAAATAACTAATTTAGATCTTATCTACTAATTATATATGATTTATTTCTATTCTTATATTAGCAGAATCAAAGGAAAGTATTGAATAAGAAAAAATATAATTAAAAAAACTAAATTAGGTAATATTTAATAAAAAGAAAAGTATTAAATTAGGTAAATATTAGGATGACACATGAGTAAACGAAGCACCATAATTTTTTATGTGTCAAACGAAGCATACAAAGCAGACACATAGGTTAGGAGGATTTTGCATTAATATATAGGGGTGATATATATCTCCCCTATATATTAATGCAAAATTCTCCTATCATATGTGTCCGTTTCCCACGCTTCGTTAACTTTGAAAAAAATTTGGTACTTCGGTGTCATTCGAACCTAATATTTACCTAATTTAGTATTTTTTCTTTTACTTTTTTCTAATTTAATACTTACCTAATATTATATTTTGCCTAATTCAGTATTTTTCTTTTATTACATGTTACCTAATCTAATATTTTCTTTAACATATTTTGCCCAATTCAATATCTTACTTTTATTTTTCTAATATAAAAATATAAATAAGTTATATCTAATTAGAAAAAATCTATATAAGTTGAGTTAATTTTTATTTACAATAAAAGGTAAAATAATCTTATTACAATTCTAAATATTAATTTAAGAAAAATATGAGTTATATAAGAAAAATATGAATTATACAAAATTGAAATAAATATAAAAATATAAACTTAAGTCTTTTTATATAATCCTAATATAATGTTGAAATTACATTAGAAATATACATGAAGAAATATTGTTACACCAAACAAAAACAAAGTGAAACAAAAAAAAAATCATAATACTAATACTACAAATAATAATATATACCTAGGAAAATGAATGTTAAATATATTATAAATCTTTTTATCTAATTCCAATATAATGGATTGATACACATATTATATATCTATACGAACAAATTAGTATCTTATGCAGAAAAATAAAATAATATTAAATATACTACAAGTTAGATGTACAACGTTTTTTCAATAGAATTACCAGTGCCTTATAAATTTTAATTTTTTATATCTCATATTCACATGTACACGCAGGTGTATATTTTACATTTTTTTAAAACTCAATGTTTTACGGAATTTCTCGTCAAGTTTAGGGTATTTTGATATATTTTACAACTAATTTCGTGACTCACGGATTTTTTTTTTTGAAAATTCTCTATTGTGAAAACCAGTCTTACTATGATTAGAACAAATAATGTTCTTGATGTATCACAACTAATTTTGTGACTCACGGTAAAAAAACTTGCAAATTTCTTAATTGTGAAAACCAGTCTTACTGTAATTAAAACAAGTAATATTCTGATTTGTGTGTAAAAATTATTTATTGTTAAAACAGAACAAATAATGTTACAATTTGTATGTATCATTTTCAATATTATATATTCTTTATGTATTTTTAATGAATATTACTCTTTTTCGAATCCCGCATAATATGCGTGTCTCTCCTTCGCATGCTTCGTTTGACAAATAAAAAATTATGGTGTTTCGGTTGCTGAGGTTTCATTCGAGCCTAATATCTACCTAATTTAATATTTTCCATTTATTGTATCTCACCTAATTTAATCTTTTCATTTTATTATATTTTGCCTAATTTAATATTTTTTATTATAATTTATCTAATTCAATATTTTCTTTTATTATCCTAATATAAGAATACAAATGAGTCATATATAAATAGTAGAAAAGATCTAAGTTAGTTGTTTTAATTAAAAGATAAATTACATAAGATATAGTTTTAATTAAAATCTATATTATGAGAATTATTAAATAAGTAGTGTTTATAATAAAAGTTAATATAATTTTAATTTTATAATTTTAAATATTCTATTTAGGTAAATTAAGACTTATTTGAAATAATCTAAGTATCTAAATAAATATTAGTAATGAATTCAATTAACATAAAAATATAAAATTATATAATAATAATTATAATAATAATAATAATTACTATTATTATTAAATATTAATTAGACATCGTTACAATACAACACGGGTTGAGAGTATGACATTCGTTTAGTTTTTCAAAGTATGTAACTAATATTATTAACGTATTTAATCTAAACATTAAAATACAAAATAACGTAATAATAATTAATAAATAGAGATTAGGCACGGATTTAAAATGTGATTTCTTTTGAATTTTTATAAGAATGTAAATAAAATTATTAACGAATTGAATCTAAATACGAAGAAAATATATATTTAATAATTATAATAATTAATAAATAAATTAGACATGTAAAAGGCAAGGGTTGATAATACATCTTTGAACTTTTCATTTTACATAAGAATTTGTAATTATCACAAATAGTTTTTATATTTATAAACCCCGTTTAATCCACGGGTATTAAACTAAGTATATATATATTTCGAAATCTATCCGAACTCTATTTCTAGTGCACCGGTAAAAAAGTTACTAGTACATTCACAAAGGCGAGTTGGGAATATTTCCTCGCACAGAATTACAGAAAGCAAATATACGAATTATATTCATGATATAGTTCTATCATTTTTATTCACCAAAAATCCGTAAAACAACACATGAGTTATATAGTTCGACAAACAACACATGAATTATATTCTCTTGTTTATTTAAGGAGATTTAATTGGACAAACACTTCAATGAAGGAAAATGAAAAATCAAATATAGTTGAACCATATGGATACCCAACTAAATTTGTGAAAACGAAAAAAATCATAGGTATACTATGAAAATTTATAAAAAAACAGACTTGATTCCATATTCATTGAATAGTTTGAAAATGAAAATGGGTGTTTGAAACCTTAACCATACATCACCCGAGACTTTTGGGGTCAATATGAGATTTGGAGGATCGATTCGTTTGTATTTGGTTATACTTCCATATACAAGTAACTCATGCTCAAATCAACTCCGAAACGCACTAGCTAAAACCAAAGTATATGCCAAGAAAAGGGTACCAAAAGAGTTCAAAAACAACGAGAAAGACAAAATTTTCAGATAGCTATAGTATCCAAACAACAAATATGTAAAATCCATCAAATTTGCAAATAATCCGGAAAATAGAAATTTATGTAAAATAACAGTTTCGATCATACGACAATCTAACACCTGAATCCAAGAAAGCCGAATTGTATCCTCCTTGTATTGCCATCTCTCTTACTTGATATACTGAGAGACCCATTTGAAGCCATCGCCATAACCCATCTTGCGAACAATGCTGCACATGAACACCTCAATTGGACGGACATTCGAATCCGTCAAGTTCACCTTCCCCTTGCCAGTAGTGATGCCCATTAATCCCAAGTGGTAACGCAGCTCATCTTCAGATGCAGCATAAGGGATGTCGATCTTATTGCCCAATATCAAGAATGGAACAGTAGCCAAGGACTCGTCGGAGAGAAGCGCGTCGAGCTCTTTCTTCGACTCTGCAAACCTCTCCTTGTCGTAAGCATCGACCAAGTAAACAACAGCGTCCACCTTAATATACAATAATAAATTGCAAACATTAGAAACCACAGACGTATATTTAATCCCATTTTATGATACTAATACTCATCTGAACATAGTGCATAAAGATGAAATAAATTTATAAAATACCTTCACTTTTCCTTAATGTTGCTTTTCAAATTTTATGATTTGTTATTTCTCAAGAATTATTTCCCATTAATTTATTTTCACAAGTCATATGAAATAAAAAAGTCTTATGAGTTAAATCAACTAATCTAATTTGTACAACCAAATCATCAACAAAAAGCAAAAAACGAAAGGAAAGTCAATGATAAACACCAAGTGAGACCAGGCCCATCAATTGCTTACAATTAGATAACGTCTTATTGTGCTTTACGCATATTCAACGTTCTCTCTTCTCATCAATAAATATTATCTATCAGTGAGGTATCTTGAAACACATTAGTTGGAATGAAGGTGTTTTTAGATTCAGAGAACTCCCATTTTTCATTTAGGCCTTCCATGAACTAATTGAATTAAATAAACATGCAAAGATTTAATTTGCGACTATTAAGGCTCTATTTGCAGCATAGTCCACATCAGTTTATCACAGGACTCACTTACCAGAGAATGCATAGCTTCTCATAAGAAGATTTCACGTGATAGAAAAATTAATGACAAGGAAATATCGGTTGGGAGAAAAAAGAAATAATAATATAAATATCAAAACAAGTTTTTATTGAATTATATAGGCTACAACACCAAAACATTGGACAGAGATCAAATTATTTTATTTTGAAAGTAGCGGTATACTCCAACTAGAAACAACTAGAAACTATTTTCTGAAAAGAGAGAACAGATGATAACCTATAGGTAAAACAAGGATTCAGGCCTAAAACATCAAACCGGAATCTGAACGAACCCCTAATGAACTCTGGTACAAAAATATGAAAAAAATTACTAAACATTGACAAAAATCATATATGATTGGGGAAAATAATGGCTAAAACTTAGACAGAAGGTATACCTTGGCATAATAATCTTTCCAAACTCTGCGAGCAATCTGATGTCCTCCCAAATCAAAGGCCTTGAACTTGATTTTCCCAATACTCAGCTCCTCAGAAGTTGGATGCTGAGTTGGCTGGTGCTGCACCAATCTCTGCGCACATTGAACATTCTAACAATCTTAGATTCACTTCCAAACACAGTCAATTTGCTCAAATTGATTAAATTTCCACTTCAAGGTTTGCAGATTGTATAGATAGAGACATTAGCATTACTGTCTTAGCACCAACCCAATCACACCTATTCAGCTTGCATTAACCAGAAATCTTAAAAATGGAATAATATTTGAAAGTCTTGTCCCACATATATTGATTGACATCAACCCCAGAACAGAAAAAACAAAACAAAACAAATAAAAAAAAGAATAAGGATTTCACATTCGGCTCAGATTTGCACACTTGACATTTTCAGTCATGCTACAGTTTTCGGCTTTAAAAAAAAAGGAAAATAAAAAATGAGATTGTTGACCTACATTTCATGGCCACAAAATGTCACAGAACCAAATATACACTGAAAATGATGCCTCGAAGCTACTGTTACAAACAACATCAGTTATTTTCTGATCTATCATTCCAATTATTGAACAAAATCAGTGAGTTTGATTCGATCCGATTGCCAATACAGGAATATATAAACAGCAAATATCAAGTAAATCGAAACAGAATCAGAAAGGAAAAAGAGACCTCGTCTTTTAGCATATGAAGGAGGGTGGTTTTGCCTGCATTATCAAGCCCTAGAAATAGAATCTTCGCCTCCTTCTGCCACAGCCCAAGCGATGCGAGCACTCCATAGAACCAATCCAACAAGAACATTTTCCCTGAGTTGTTTTTCAAGATCGACCCTAAGACTCAAAATGGATCGATCGATCTACGAACGCAGTGAGGTTCGCAATCTTTCGATTGGCTCAACGCCTCGAATCACGATCGCTGTTTGCTGTTTTCGTCTTTTTTGTTTTGTTTTTGTTTTTATTTTTCTCTTGGAAAGATAAAAGGTATTGTTCGAGGATATATAAATAAATAAATACCGAACCCTAAAGAGAGACACACGATTTTGTATTAATGATTCAGATGCACAAAATTCAATTGTTTGGTGAGTTAAAAAGATTGACTTTTGTTAACTCAAGATTGACTTTGTAGGTTTGATACATTTTGGAAATAAAGAGATAATATTGATTTTTTTAAAAATGAATGATTTTTGGATGTATAAATTATAATATGAGATGAAATTAATTTGTATTCCGCTAAGTGGTAGATGATACGATCGATCGAAAGTTATTCTTTTGTTAAATCCAAAGATCAATTAAATATTGAAAGATGAGAATGAAATAAGAAAAGGAGAAGAAATATCATTCCTTGTGAAAAAAAAAGAAAAAGCCTCGGTTGTTATTTCAAGTGTTTCAAAATAGTAGACTTGTTATGGGAAAATTTCACCAGGGTCCAATTTTATGAGATCGTGTTAAATTAAGGTCTATTTTACATTTTTCCAATTAAAGACTCCAATTTTCAGATTTCCCAATTTAAGGCTTAGATTTTTATAATAGTTCTCACTCCAAAACTCCTATTAACCATATTCATGTAAATAATGGTAAGAATGCTGATGTGGCAACTCAACCCAAACCCTCCAGCCTTTTTATTTATAAATACGATGTCGTTTCATTTTCAAATATAAAACTCAGATTCGAGTTCTTTGTAGAGAGGAAAGCGGGTGAATCAGAGCATTAATTTATTTTTCTTTTCTTAACCTTCTCCGAGAAAGATGTTTAAGATTTCTCTGTCAAATGCCTTACCGAATGAAACCTTAGAACCCTCACCCCAACCACTCCTGCGATAGATAGATGAGAAGTCTCCTTTGAGTTTCTTCGTCTCACGTGGTTGCTGCTTTTTAATTGTGAAATTTATTTAATTTTTTTTCTTCTTTTTCTTTTGATTGTTTCGTTTTTAATATTTTTTTTTTATTCTTCTTGAGATTTTTCATTGGAGTGTTTCCTTTACTTTTATATAGATATTTGTTTTGAAAATAATATATAACTTTTCCCCCCATAAACGTCCATCTAAAATTCTTACGACCATAATACTGATCCAACTTTTAACATCAATGACGCTGAAAAAGAGAGACAAATTAGTGGCAAATCACAAAATCGACTAGGTGATGTCAGTGACTTTTCGAGCGGACCAATAAAATCGTGTAGCCAATTGAAGATGATAGAAGATCTCGATTCTTATTTGTCAGATAGTGGGGATGAAGCCGAGTTAATGTGTGCTGAAAGTGTTTATGGACAATTAAGTTTTATATTAGGCCAACAATTCTCTTCCATTAATGAGTTTTATGAAGTAGTTATCATTTCCGAGGAAAGATAATGGAAGGTGTAGAGTCAAATGCGTGGACGGTTGTCCATGACTTATCTATTGTTCAAAAGTTGGTCATCTTGAAACTTATGAAGTCAAAACATATTATGAACAACATAATTGTAATAAGAAAAACATGAAAGCCAGGTTCATAGAATGGTTAGGAAAAAAAGTGGCTGAAGACTTGAAGAAATTCCCAAATATGACGGGGTTGGAGTTGCAGACTCATATTGCTAAAAAAAATCAAGATGAAGATTAGTGAATCAAAGGCATACAGAATAAGGAACCTCACCCTCCAATCTATGGATGACCAGGATGATCAATATGCTAGATTCTGGGACAATAGAGAGAACTAATCCCGGAACTACATTTGAGATTTCAACTCTAGGAGAGGCTTCCCGATTTGATCAACTTTACATATGCATTGATGCATGTAAAAAAGGGCTTTCTAGCAGGATGTCAACCCTTGGTTGCTATTGGTGGATGCTTCCTGATGGGATATCACCGAGGCTAACTTTTGTAGGTTGTGGCTCAAGATGGGAACAATGGTATTTCCTATAGCACTCCTGATAGTTTTTTCAGGAATTAAAGACGCGCGGGCATTGTTCTTACAAAATTTATTGAATGATACTGGAGATGCTTCTCCTTGTGGGGAAAGATGGACTTTTATTTCAAACCAAGGACCGGTAAGAACTCACACTTTTGAAATATGAAATAAATATGTAGATTGTGGTTGTGCAACAACCTGAATAGTGGTTGTTTTGATTTTCTGAGCAAATTGAATTTATTTTCTAGATTAGGCAAACTATACATATTAAAAGCATTAACTTGTATTTTATTATCTATTTATTTATTTTGATGAACAATAATTAGTAATTTAGTATAAATAGTCAATTTATTGATAGAGACTTATATCTAGATTAGGCAAAGGGACGTATATCTAGATTAGGCAAACTATGCATATTATTTGCACTAAATTGTATCTTAATAATTATTCATTTATTTATTTGACGAATGATGATTTGTAACTTAGTATAAATATTTATTTAAAAAGCTTTATTTAAGCTATTCTTAGTAATTTACTAACAACTGGATTTTGAGTTTCTTTTTTATTTAAATGGTCTTATTTTGGCTTTGAAAGATGTTTATCCATCTAAATATCATAGGAATTGTGTTTTACACTTGTTCCATAATTTTAAGAAGAAGTGGAAGTATAGGCAGACTAGAAATCTATTTTGTGCATTGGTGAATGCCACCACCATTGTGGACTACGAGATTCATATGAATCAAATGCAATAGAATTGTGTTGAGGCTTGGAAACATTTAACTAATATTGGTATGGAGGGTTAGAGAAAAGCTGGTTTTGAAGCTCATGTCAATAACACTACAATTACGAGCAACGCTGCCGAGAGTTTTAATAGTCAAATTTTAGAATATAGAGGTGATGAGTTATTTCTCTAATTGAGAATATATGATCTCAAAGAATGAAAAAGATGTATGAAAAAGGTGAAAAAAATTAGGAAGCTAAATTGTTTAATATGCTCTGATGTACTTGACAAGCTTAACATTTCAATTATGGATAGTAAAATATGGACTGCAGATCCATGTGAAGATCGACAGAGGGCTATATTTGAGGTAGCACAAAGGCCTGAGAAGTTCATGGTGAATCTTGAGAGAGACACATGTACTTGTAGAAAATGGGACATATCGGGCATTTCTTGCAAGCATGCTATTGCTGCAATCAATAAGATTAACAATAAACATGAGGATTGTGTAAGTGCTTATTTCACAAAGGAGACATTTTTGTAGACATATGACCATTGCATATATCCAGTTACAAGTTTTCACTTTTGGCCTAAAAGCAACCATAGACCTATCTTACAACCTGTTTACATGAGGCCTGTGGGGAGACCAACGAGGCAAAGAGTAAAGGACCCAGCTGAAGCTAAAGATTCTCATAAAGCTAAAAGAATATATGGTCCAACAAAATGTAGTCGATATAACGGACTTAGTCATAACAAAAGAAGTTGTAAAGCCCCAAGGGTTGAAAAGGTTCTTTTTTTTTTCTTAATAAGTTCATTTGTTATTTATTAAATACATGAGTAAAATAAGTAATTTGTTTTCTTGTTATGAAGGGTCATCGGGAGAATATGTTGTTGCATCAAATTGGAGTCCCTCGAGAGACACAACTTCTCAACCGAGATTTATGTCATGCAATGGGGAATATGTTATTGCACCAGAACATGCCTATTGTTTGGTGTCATTATTATTTTCGGTGTGCAACTAATCTAAAAATACATGCATACAACTATAAGTTAGATGTCCATACAATTAATAGAATAAAGTCTTTAGAGATAACAATATAGTTGACCATATAATCTTCATCTACATTTCATGATTCCTGGTAGATTTGTGTTTGTATTTTTGATTGGTGATCATTTCTTATAAAGTTATAACATGGATAAATGTCTATTGAGTTTTACTAGACCAAAAATAAATTAAATAAATGCTTATATAATTTCAGAATATTGTAGGGCTTTTCACTTTTGAAGTGATTTAATAATTACTCAATCTTGGAGTAACAAAAAATTATGACAATATATGAATGGAGTAAAAAAAAACAAGTTTGAAGAAATGGGATAAAGATTGACGTTAAAAAGTGTGGCAAAAAATGGCTCTGATCTTACTTCCTGTGTAGAATAATAGCCTCTTTACTTCATGAACCCTTAATGCTTTAATACTCTTTGATCATACGGACATGTTTTGTTTGGTAGTCCCCAATCATTTCCATTGATAAAACTTTCATGTTTTGTTCATGATGGATTCAATATTTTGCCTTCAGTATTCAATCATGGGCATTAACCAAAACTTAACTACATATGTTCAAATAAGTAAGAAACTCAAGAAGCATCGCCATTTATCTCAAGCAAAAGAGAGTGCAAAAAAGTCATAACCAAAAGGGGCAACAAGTCGCTTCCATTTCACTTTCTTTTAAAATACAAAGGCACACACATCACTTAAGAGTTCATTATTTTCCATTAGCTATCAATACCACTTAATATTACTACCAAACAATGCAAAAGCTAAGCCTAAAATTACACAATATTAGACAAAGCGTTCTCCATTCTTGTTCCAAGTTGTCTCGTTATGCTTCTTCATATTCTCTACTTCTTCAATCAATTTTGATATATTGTCATTCACCTCTATAAAACTCATCTTAAGTGCATCCACTTCATTCGTTAATCTCTTAAAGTGAAGTTCATCATACCAAATAAAGAAACTGTAATGTGAAAGCTCCTAAAAAAAAATTGAAAAAAAAAGGACTCATTTATATTATTAAAAACCTGAAGAATTTTACTCTAATAACAATTTAAGTCGTATCAAACCAAAAAAAAACGTATACAGAATAAAATATTTTTATTTTGATCATAACCAAAAATAAATGTAAATATTAATTTAAAATACATGCAAATTATTCTATCGTTAGCCATCAACTTCAACAAACACAAAACCATGACCTGCTATTCTACAATGAACTGCATACAAAACAAAAGAATTGAAGTACACTAAAAATTTGTATCTTCTCCTTTTATTATAAAAAAACCCCTAAATTTGAAAAAAAAAAAAAAGATTCCTTTATATTATTAGAAAAAAATAATTTTTAGGAGATAACACCCTAACCCTAAACCATAAATAAAGACTGATAAGAAACATACCGAGATAAAACTTGGGCATCCGTAAAATACTTTTCCTAGATGGGATGTTGTTCTTGAAGTGAATATTCTCGATGGTAAGCCGCATTTGCATACAATTGTATCATCTTTCGACTGGCGAGACTCCATTGTTGACGAAGATGTAGAGCTTCCACCCTTTGATTTCTTCATCAATTGAGATTTGGTCGAAGAAAGTGAAAAAATGAAAGAAAAATTGCCCTAATTCACCCCCTTTCCTCTATACTAAGAACCTTAATCCGAGTTTTATATTTGAAAATGAAACAACGTCGTGTTTATAAATAAAAAAGCTAGAGGGTTTGGGTTGAGTTTCCTCATTATCATTTTACCATCTTTACATGACCATGGTTAATAGGGATCTTGGAGTGGGAACTATTATGAAATCTAAGAACTAAATTGGAAAAATCTGAAATTGGATCCTTTGATTGGGAAAGAATAAGAATCAGGCCTTAATTTGACACGATCTCGTAAAATCGGTCCCTGTTGTGGAATTTCTCCGTCTTGTTACTACATCTAGTCTTTCATTTACATGCATTATCAATTCAATTATATTAAAATAAGACTACTCCATTTAGATATATTAACTTTTACAAAAATTATTGAGTAGACAATGAATAACAAGTAATTAACCATAAGGGCATATATGGAAAAGACAATACTTTAATAGTATCAACCGAATTTACTTAACCTGTATAAGATAATCGTAAGTCTATATATTTTGGATAGAGTGAGAAGTTTTATTTTTTTTTATTGTGAAGACAGATATATAAAATGTGATTTTTTTTTTTTCTTTACGCTGGGAGTAAAAATTCTCTTCGATCGTGATTAAAATGGTTTAATATAAAGATAGTAAAATAATGATTAAATATACTCTCTCCATTTCAAATTAATTGTCATCTTGGTCCATAAAATGAAGATTTGTTAGAAACCCCCTCACCCAATTTCAATCATTCCTTTAGTATTATTTTTTGGTCTTTACTTCTTAATTTAAAAAATATATTTTAGTAAACTCCCTACTTACCCAAAAGGACAAAAGTTCACTCATATCTTAACAGAAACTCATATTTGCTCTTAAAACATCCAGAAGCCATGTTTTTTATTACTAAATTACTTAAAAAATCTATTCGGCCTTGAATATGCCCTGAAAAAAAGAAGCTTGCAATGGAAAAAAAAGTTGCAACCGATCGTTGTCGCCTTTTGGTGATGAAACTCAACTATTCTAATGTCATGTGCATCACCTCTACACCCTTGTTCCGAAGTCAAAGTCTGATTTTTGATTCAGTGTTCCAATCATCAACAAATTGGGTATAACTAAAGTACTTAAAGATCTTAACTTTTATCGTCCGTTACTCCACTGTTCGACTGCCAAACTTCAGTTGGCCATACCGTGACCTCCACTTGTGTCAATAGACAAATTTACATGTTTAGATTTTCAAATGGGTAGCATAATCATTATGAGTGTGTGCGTACATGTGTGTACAAGTTGTGTGATTTTCGGCCAAGGATGGTCGAAAACTAGGCATTGATTGTCGGAGGGGGTCATTGTCGATGAAACAACAATGGCGGCAATCTCAAGTGGAGTTGGTAATGGCGGTAGAGGTATGGTGGTGATGGGTTATGAAGCATGAGGAAGTTAAAGGGATCAGATAGACTTTTGGGCCTAATTACAAATTTCATACACTTCATTTTATTCCTTTTTATTTTTAATTAGATCCCCAAAGTCAACACTTTAGTTATTATAAATTAACCCATAGATCATCTTATTTGGAATATCATATTAACCCCAATATTTTTTTTAAAGTGTATGAAATTCCAATATGGCCGAAATTCTTTATTCAATTTCCCATTTTCAAAAGTGTATAATTCTTTTTTTTCGTTTTTGACCCAAACAAATTTATAGACTTCGGATAATAAATAAGTACTACTTACTAAGTATTATATGAACTCTCATTAAATACTAAATGCATAAATACTAGATATGATTGCATATCGCTAACAATATAACGAATTTTATTTTCATACTATCTAAGCTTGGCAGAATTTATTTACTTAATTTATTTACATGTGACTATTATTTATGTAGAAAAAAGTGATGTACAATACCTTCAAGTATTTGATAAATTAGAATTAAGTACCAGATACATAGCAACCAAGTACAAAATTAAGCACTAAATGAGTATGAGATGCACATATAACAAGTACTAAATGCAGAACAAACACGCTAAGTATAGGATGGATATATACTAAATACTAAATACATAGTTGGTCTACCACCTGGTTGTAAGATTTTAGGTTATAAGTGGATCATGGAAAGAAAACTTAAAGCAGATGGAACGATTGATAAGTTCAAAACTTGTTTGGTTGCCAAAGGGTTTAATCAAATAGAAGGTTATAATTTATTTGACACTTACTCATTGCTAATGAGGATAATATCCATTAGAGTACTTCTTGCATTTGCTACTTCGCACAATCTAGAGATTCATCAACTACATGTGAAAACTGCATTTCTGGATGAAGTGTTAGAAGTAGAAATATATATGGATCAACTAAAAGGACTTATAGTACATGGTGAAGATAAAAAAGTGTGCAATATAATTCGACCATTGTACGGACTTAAGCAAGCTCTAAAAAATGGCATATAAAGTTTGACAAAACTGTGTTGTCAAATAGGTTTAAAATTAATGAATGTGGAAAATGTGATTATGTCAAAGGAACATCAAACACATATGTTATTATATGTCTATATGTGGAATACATGCTAATCATGTTACAGTGATCATGAAGCGATTATGAATACTAAAAGATTGTTAAAAAGGTGTTTTGATATGAAATATATGGGAGTTACTGATGTAATTTTTGGGATTAAAATCAATAAAACTCAAGATGGGATTATATTGTTGCAATCTCATTATATTGAGAAAGTGCTTAAGAAATTCAATGCCTACGACGGTCCATCTAGTAGGACGCCCTTTGTTCTAAAGATAAATGTAGTAGCTAATAAAGTAAAACCAGATGCTTAGTTAGAGTATGCTCGGGTCATAGGAATTCTAATGTACTTGACGAATTGTACACAACTAGACTTAGAATAAACTGAGTAGGCGTATAGCAATTCTAGCCACGAGCATTGGAATGAATTAAAAAGGGTATTAATATATTTAAATATATAGTATAGACTATGGGTTATACCATTCTACGTACCCAAACATACTTGGAAGTTATAGTGATGTTAGCCGAATTTCATATTCAAAAGATTCGCACTCCACTATAGTAGATATATCTTTTGTATTGGAGGTAGGGCAGTTTCGTTGAGGTTTATGAAACAAACTTGTATAGTTCAATCCACCATGGGATCCGAGTTTATAACTTTAGATAAAGTTGGTGAAGAAGTTGAATGGCTTCATAACTTCTTGTTAGATATTTCATGTTGGAGCAAACCTGTGTCATCTGTGTTGATACACTATAATAGCCAAGCAACTATTGGAGGGCACATTTGTATGTATAACAAAAAATATCGACATATTTATCGAAGTCATAACACCATTAGATAATTGCTCTCAAATGATTTAATATCCACTGACTATTTTAATTCACCGTATAATATTGTTGATCCTCTCATGATATGGTTTAACAAAGATCAATTGAGAAATTTGCAAGAGGAAATGAGTCTAAAATCCACAAAATTAAAGAATGACCATAGTAGTAACCCAACCATGATAAATTGAGATCCCATGAACTTGGTTCAATGGGAAAACTAAATTATGAAAATTCAGTTGAGCACTTGAATATTCAAATATCATTACTGGAAAGCAATCAAAGTGAATTTACTTGAGAATTATGGTAAATTAAAGTTTTCGAGACTTTTTAATGTATCCTAAACAATGAAGATGAAGTATATCAAAATACTTTTTATAAGAGGTCATTTATATAAGTGTGAAGTGGGAGCCGTTTCAAATGTAAACACTTATGAATCCAAAGTGATGTTCATGGGCAAAACGGACACAATTTAAGAGTAGAAAGGGGTTAAGGTCTTCTTGTGTAAATATTATTGTCTTGATATACACTATGGATGGAGAGTTCAAGGCATCGAGTCCACTATGCCACTTGTATATTCGATGATAGATACTATGGAAGGTTCAAAATCAAAAATTACCTATCATAATACAATAACATTTTATGATGACTGAACACAAGAGACCACTCATGTAGGGGACTGTAGGAAAATTAGTTTTATTTTGACTAATTTAGTTTTATTGCTAAGTATTTAATTCATAAAAAATTAAATGGAATAAGAGTACGTGTTGAGTATATAAGCATAGTATATATATTTTTCATAAAATTGATTTTCCATTTGAAAGTGGATATGTATTAATGAGAAGTGTAAAGTCCCACCTTGAGAATGTAAAGGAATTTAATACATTTATAAGTAACTGTGAAATCTAAATAAGCATCAAGCGACTAAAACCATGAGACAATTGTTGGTGCTAACGACTATACACGCACATCCGTCCTTCCGCTGGGCTTGACTTGGACGTGGGTCTAGTCAATGGACTTAGGATTCGGGACTCTTTGGGCCTATTTGCCCTAGGGTTCGAAATACCGAATTGCTATTGCGAATAGCCTATTCTAAATCACAATTTTCAGGTTGTGGGTTCTTTCTTTTTCAATTTTTTTTTATTTTTATCCGCTTTTCTTGATTTTGAGTTGGGTTTTCAATCTGTTGATTTTTTCATTTGGCGATTCTGTTAGTTTAGGAAAAAATTAACATAAGTTAAATCTAATTACATAAATTACTCACGAGTTTTTCTAATTAACTACACACAGGTACAATTTGTATTTTAATGGGGTATTTGTAATTTTGAATAATAACAGAACTGTTTTAGATATATTTAAATCAGATTACTACACTGGGTCCAAAAAACATTAATCTCCCCTTCCATTATTTTTCTCCTTCTTGG
The DNA here is from genome assembly GCA_014905375.1 of Phtheirospermum japonicum. NCBI lineage: Eukaryota > Viridiplantae > Streptophyta > Magnoliopsida > Lamiales > Orobanchaceae > Phtheirospermum > Phtheirospermum japonicum. The sequence continues at coordinate 892,604 of BMAC01000158.1, forward strand.
TGCATTCCCTCTAAGTTTTTAATTTATAATATTTTTAGATTTTATTATTTTTATTTTGTAAATTCAGGATATCTAAGTTGAAGTAGGGCCACTGTCCCTAGTTAATTTTCATAGGCATTGTGCCAATTCATCTCTCTAAATTCATTGATCTGCTTGGGAGCTTGGATAGATAGAAATCGTTATTATTGTCCCTTTTATCTTCATCTTGAATTAGTTAAAATGAATGTGGCATTTGAGAAGTTTAGTCATGTAAAACTTGATACTGCAAGCAGTCTAAACAGATTTTTAATGTCATTTAAGGGTCATCTGTGATAAACTTGGTTATCTAGTTAACAGTAGTTTCCACTGTGAGTTCATGTATGAACTCATATCTTTTTGCATGGCAGGAGCATCAAGAAGTTGGAAGAGGACATACTTGTGCCGTCCTTAGTGAAAAGTGCTGCTCTCTGGGGTATACCAGTCTTTACTATTATATTGATCAGTTCCTTTTTTTTTCCTTCAAGCAAGAATAAAGAAATAATTAGGTCATTCCTTCTGCTTATTATCTATGACTGCATGCTTTAGTTTAAACATTTATGAAAAGAGACGTTGTATTTGTATGTTTTTTATTTTTTTGCTTCTTTTTAGGTTTAGTGTGGGTGAATATCAATTAGAACTCTTATACATAAAGTTTCTTAATTGTCGCTATGTAGTGTTACATATACTTGAATCCTGCACAACTGTAGCATCTTGTATTGTTTGTGATATACATGCACGGCTAATAAATTCAACCTTCAGTGTAATGACCTTCAATATTATCTCAGCATCAATCAAATTACAGGTATCTCCTTTTGTGAAACCCCCCACCGTTGATATCTATTTTTAGTTTATTTGTTTTTTTTTTCTTTGCTTCAGACTATATTATGCAATATCTAATTACAGATATTTGCCTTAATGTCTTAAATTCATGAGTGTTTTTTTTTTTTTTTTTTGCTTCATTCAGTTGTTGTGTAAGCTAGTGTTAAATTAAGTCTCTTGATAATGTTACGTCGAGTTTACGGTTGTTCTGAGTAGTGTTACATCGAGTATGTGAGTATGATTTTTTTGTTTTGTAACTTCTGTTCCCGATTTACTAATGGTGCACATTCTATTAAACTCGATCCAGGTTGAACTTTAAGGTTACTAGTTCTAGTTTGAAAATGTTAATTTAAAAAATAAGTAACTTAATAGATGAATTTACTTGGATTCTGTTTACTTTTTTTATTATTTTATTTTATTTTTAAGCTTGGGATATAATTGAATAATATGTGTAATAGGTAGATATAATAATTAAACATCATATATAGAAATTTTTTTAAAATATACTATGATCTGGTCTAACTGATGGAAACCAAAACAAAATAAAAAACCTGAGTTTGAATAAAAAATGAAAACCAAATATTTTACTGTAATTACTTTGTCTCCTTACACTGGTGGCTTGGTTTTATTCAATAACAAAAATTCGCCGCCCCTATTAATCCAAACGTTTAAGGTAGAGATAAGTTTTGCCGCCAATACGTGGCCAAGAGTCTGAGATGTCTCAACAAGTAATGTGTGTGCTGGATTCTAAGACAGCACGCGGCAAGACAGTTAGGAAGTTTTGTAAAATTTATGCTATTTTCTTAAAGATGAATATACAACTGCTTGCGGTGATTTTTGAAAAGATCACTATACACTCATTTTTACAATCTTCAATCACATGAAATTTCACTAGAAACATCAAATAAACTACATCATTAGAATCAATTTTCACTATTACACTAAAAAAACTCTATCATATCAAGTTTTGTCATTACACTTTGATCTCATATCCATTTACACCTTAATATTCTTATTTTCAGGGGCTGCTTGCTCGTCCGTCAATCTTTTTTCCATAATGACCCAAAAAACTTTGTTGATGTTGGAGGTGGGGTTCTTGGGTGCCGAGGCTTTCATTCTAGCTTTCGAACTACACGGAGCGAGTTATCGTTGAACATTGGTGATGTTTCGTTTCTGATTACAATTTGGCCTCTCATTTTGTTAATGATTATAACTTGTTGAGAACTGCTTTGTGACTTTTCAGACGTATCTACAATCATGTTCATCTAGCCTGGGCCCGTAGATGACTTTCTAGTTGCTAACCAGAATGTGAAAGATCCATATTCTATTGACTAGGCAAAAGTATAATGATGGAAATTCTTCATTTTTTGTTTGTGATATGTGGTTGCTAACAAAATGATCTATGATTTAAAGTTTTTCAGGCAAAACAGACCTTAAGAATTTGAGGGTGAAGACTGAAGACAAGTCCCACTAACAAGAATTCAAGATTACTTATTTAAGTGATCAATGCTGCAGAGATCAAACGTATGCCCCTATTTTGCTTTATTTTAAACTGGCCCTTATTTGAAACTTGGATTTAATGCAGTTTACCTTTTAGATAAATTCTTTGATAATGTTAATTATTTTTGTGTATTTGTGAGTGAGCAGTTACTGGCATAATTTGATATAAATTACAATATAATAATATATTATCATTCATTTTTCAAACATGATTTGACATCAACAGTTGAAAAATAAAAAGATTTTCAGTCCTAACAAGAATTATCACTATTCATAGAATTCTAAATAACTTATATTATAAATACCACAGTTCAAAATTCAGATGAATGTTAGTCCATTGGGCCTTAAGCCTAGATCCTCTCCTGAATTATAAGAGATTGATTTTGTACTAATCCAATTTTGATTTTGGATTTTTCAAAAGAGAATGGGTTAAACCACTGAAGATGCTCAAACCTGTTTGTTTGGTCAAATAAAAATTGTGTTTGACCCATTAGTTAAATCAGCCCAATGGGATGTGACCTTTCACCTAGCAAATACTGTAGCACTTGAAATGGGGAGTTAAACATATTAATTGTAGCAATTTTACCCTTTCAACTTAAACTTCACAAACTTTATATGGTAAAATTTATGGAAAATGCTGCGGTACATTTAGCCATTTTTGTGGGTATACCCTCAATCTTTTATCCAATAATATATTGCCACATCATCACTTACATGCGCACCAGTTATTCCCCAAATTGTTGGTAACTGTTATAGCATGTTAAAAATAACTGTTATTATATTTAAGAAATTATTTATTATTTTATTAAAGAAAATCTTTTATTAATTGTTGTTTTAGTAGCAAAGATCGAGAAAATAAAATAAAATAACAAAATAAATAATTAATTGGTTATTTCTTAACGGATATATTTTTATTTCTACCCCGTAATAGCATTTGATATAAATTTTCTCATTAGCCAAAAAAAAAATACTAGCAATTTTATTTTGCATTAATAAAAACTAAAGTATAAAAAATTAAATTATTTAACATTATAAGTCATTAATAAAATTAAACATCAAATTAGTTTAAAAAATCATCACATTAAAATAACTAAAATATGAAAAAAAATATTTAAACATAAATTTTGTTTAATTTATAAACTAATAATACTTTTAAATTTATATAATTATAAATTTACACATTATAAAGAATTGTGATGAAACTTGCCTATTGTAGTCCATATATTAATGTTGTGGTACTACATCCAATCCAATGGTCATTATCAAATATTAACATCTATGGGTGGAGAATAAAGTGGGGGAATGATACCCATAGGGGCACTGTAGAGGCTCCCAAAATTTATATATAGACCTGAAAATATAAGTATAAGAATACATAATATGCATTTTTCTGCAATAAAAGCCTTAAACGTTTGTGCTCATTTTTCGCACTTTTTAAGTTAGTTTTCGTGCTATGATATATTGACTTTTATACTATAATGTATGATATTATAATTTATTGATTTTTTACTATTTTGTATTATAATGTATTAGGATGAAAATTTGTTGTATCAAGTCAAATTAACGGGTCATGATCTGCCAGACAATATTATTCATTAGTATGATATGTATTAGTTTTCGTATTATGATTATTGATTTTTGGGATAATTCCCATTTGCTACACTTAGATGAGTCTTAACTCCCAAATAATCATCTAACTTTAATTTCATCCCATTTAAGTTAATTCATTCCATTAAATCAAAATTACAACTTAAATTATCAAAAATGGCCCTACACTTAAAAAAGCTAATATATATTCCACCCATACAAAAGTAACACAAAACCCTAGAATTTTAACATAAATTCCCACTTCCTCGATTACCCTGAACCAGCCGCCCCCAACACCTCACAACCTCCACGAGCAATGCTTGCCTATCTTCTGGTGATAGGGACAACCGAACCATCCACTGCCGACGACGAATGCTGAAAGATAATTCGAGTTGAATCGCTAGCCCATCCGCCATGTGATGATATCTAGCCCAACGTCACTAGCCCAACAATGCCACGCCTCCGACATCTGCTGCCTAGATTCCTGACAACTCAAAACCACATCTTGAAAAATAAGGCGGATCTTGAACCTGCTGGTTGTAGTCTACCTCACCGCTGATTGTTATGTCAGGTGGCCCTGGGTCAGTGAGAAGGAGAAGTAGATCAAGGTCTCAAATTGGTGTTTTAGACAAATTAGGTTCCTGCTTTTTAATTATACATAATTCAAAAGGATTTTGGCAAAATTGAGAATCTTATGTGTACGTGTTTATGGGTGTCAGTCCATTCCCCTTTGAACTGGAACTGACTGGGTATTAAAATGGGGAAGATAAAACAACTAGTGGGTTTGCTTTAATGCATTTTCGGCGTAATAAGAATATTGCCATTAAAATTAAATTACTATCATTTTCGGGAAAAAAAACAACACGTAGTTGTGAACTACGCTATTAAGAAAGATGGCGATACCATGCTAGGTTGAGCAGCATGGTATGATGGGACCGCAAAGTCCCTAAACCCTAAACCCAGATTCTGTATCATCTTTTGGGTTTGCTTTTCTCCTTCATCTTTTAATTAAAGCTATCGAGATATGGGTAGTAAAGCGGGCTACCAATATCGTCATCGTTTCTCCCTGGTGGATGAGACACAGATAAATTCCAGTTTTAAATCGACCGTGTACAATGGAGCCAAAACCTTCGTCTATGAATTCAGAACAAACTTCATCCTAAAGAAGTGTTGGAATTCGTAGAGACGAACACCATGCTCGTGCAGCGGAAGTTTTAAAATTTTAGATCCAACAGATCTATCCTGCGACGAATATATTTATATGGTAAATAAACGAGATAAAAGCATGAAACCCTTACAGTAAATTCAGGTCCGAGTTCAACACTAAGGTATCCACGCGATTAATTCTCTGACTGCAATATCCAACTTCAGTGTATTGCTATCGTGAAAAAAGTTAGGAAATCTCACGAACGCTCAAGAACTCCCAATCTCAAAATTAGGATTTTATGTTTTCTAAAAACTCTCTTGTTTTATCGTTGTATCATTATTGTGATCTCTATACAACTTATGACTTTATGTTATATTTATACTAGGTACATAAGATATACTAGGTACATAAGAGAACCCTAATCCTAAAAAGGATTGGACTTGTCCAAGACATTGGCCCAAAATAATTTTAGCCCAAGTACCTTTATTAATATAACATAGATAATTAAATTCAAATCCAATTTAATTTAATTAAATAATTTCTATCAAATAGAATTTAATATCATAATTATTAATAATTAAATATTACAATTCTAAATTGAATATTTAATACTTTCTTGATACACTCTTAAATCGAAAAACTAATCGCATATAGTGTGACCCTATAGGCCTTTATATATGACATCAATCCAATGATGATCCAAACAAAACTCCTAGACGGCTTACCTGGACGAACTCAATATATAAAGAACATTCACTTGAACTCAGCGAATTATAACCTTTATACAAAGCTTTGGTGAAATTCCTTTCATTTCGAATCACTCGATTAAGCTTAAGATTTATCCAAGTGTCTATCTCAATGGCTTAATCAATTTATCTCATCTTTATTAGTCGACAACTAGACAATACTTCAATTACTATATTGAATATGTCTCTTGCATTGGCCAATGACTTTAGTCGACCTAATATAGAGATTATGAGTGATCTCTCTCGAAATTCCAATCGAGGAATGAATTCTTTCTTGGCTCAACTATCACCTTCATTTACATTATGGTGCACCCAACACAAGCCGTATCTACCCCAAAAGGAGTGCAAGCGTTGGTCATGGTCAAAGTACACCACTCAGCAAATAAGGTGCGTATTGACCTCAAGTCGAAAGATTATCACACGCTTTATACACTGATAAGTTTATAGACATACAATAAAAAACTTATCAGTAGGATTTACCAATACTCTCCAAAGTATCCATGTGTCCATCACGAATAACTATTATTCGCAGTCGTGAGACTTACTGCATTCTCTAAAAATGTGATGCTGACTTACTCTCCAAAGTATCCATGTGTCCATCACGAATAACTATTATTCGCAGTCGTGAGACTTACTGCATTCTCTAAAATGTGATGCAGACCACATGCCGACATATATTATATTATCAATATCCCAATCTTGATAATCGTTAGTCGTGGCCATTTTTAAGAGTAATGTTTTATCAATGACATCTCACCATATCAATGACAACATTTACTCTATGGGAACATTTATATGAATAATCACAAACAATCAAAATAATAATTCAATAAATGCAATGCCATATATATTACGATATATATAATAATTGTGATCAAGTATAATGTCTTTAAATCTGATTGTCTCTAGGATATTAATACTTTCAAGAAGCGGCCCGAAGAAGAAGAAAGTAGTCATGATGTTGCTACTGCTAATTCAACCATCATCATCGGTACAGAGAGATACGATGCATGCGTGCCCGAAAATAGCAACGGGCGCAATCTTTATCGGAGAGGAGGTAAAAGGCTGGAAAAATACTGGATGACTCACGATGAGTCTCTGTCGTTGGCAGACGAGGCATTTGCTTTCGCCAAACAAATGGTAGACAACGATTCTCAGCTTGGGAGTCCAGCTCCGGTAGTCGTGGATCTTGACGTCTTCACGGTGCAGCGGGAGGGTGAAACGTTTGATGCCTGCATGGACAGGGCGATCATGGCACAAAAGTTGGTCCCGTTGTACCTATGGTACCCGGCTCAAACGGTGGAGCGCCTACCGTCGACAATGTGTGGTTGGACCGTGAGTTTCCTGCGTCATCTTGATAGAATGAGAGTGGAAGATGTCCAAGAGGGGTTGGCGCTTATGCCTGTCTGCCCAATCTGTTCACGGGGAACAAGCATTGGTGCGCAGATATCATTGTTGACGTGCCAACATGCTTTTCATTCTCATTGTATTATCCGGGTGTTGGAGAGCAACAAACTAACATGTCCGTTATGCCACTATCCTGCAGGTGTTTATTATAGTGATCATGGTTCTTTCTCTAATGTCACAATTTAGATTTCAATCAATGATTGTTATAGTGATTTGGGTACTTTTTCTAATGTCAAATTTTAGATTTCACTAATGTCAAAATTTAGATTGAGAGATTCTTTTGAGTGAGTTAAATTGATTTCTTGAGCTCATGATTAACTTTTACGATTTTGGTGGTTCATGATTAACTTTTACGATTTTTTTGAGCTCATAACCAACTACAGGGTAGCAAATACTTTCGAATAAATTACAAAATTAACGAAATTTAATACCAATTGTTGCTTGAAATTTGAATGTTAACCAAGTGACCCCTCAATTTTTGGATTTTGTGAACCTCCGGCAAAATTCGTCAAATTTGATTGCTGATGTGGGACCAGCTTGTGTTTTGGGAAAAAAAACTGAAGGACTAAACGTACATTTCTGAAACAAGGGCAACAAAATTAAATTAAAAAGATTTTAGTAGAATCCTGAGTTTTCAATCAAGAATATAGCATATCTTCAATTGAATCTATGATTTTCATCATTCCATTCTAGTGGACTTTTCAAAACAAAGGTTTGTTTAAGGAAACGTGCTAAAGAAAATAAAATTTAATAAAAATAACTAATGCAATCCTATATAATGTAAAATGTAATACAATATAATACACATAGCCAAGGTAAACTACACTTCCACCCTTCAAATTTGTTTTCTAATATGTATTAAAAAGTTAGGAAATGAAGAAGTGGTTAGCCTTAGCTGATACTCAGCGAGTTACCGAGACGAGGGCGGGGATTGGTCAGCTTTATAATCTCCGTGAGCTATGTAGAAATCATCCATCCTTCGAAAAAATCCCCTCATGTACCTCATCTCCATTTGTAAGCCTCTTACGTCCCTTCGCAACTCGGTGTAATTATCTCCCACAACATCCCTTCGCAACTCATATGGTTCATCCTCTCCCCATCACGCTCCCCCCTCGAACGTCATCTCGCCACCTGGTTAGATGTTTCTGGTTCCTCGTCCTCTACCCGGGTATGATTCTTCGATGGGTATGTCTCGTAAGTTGCATCTTGCTCCTCCCAGACAAGTGCTTGCTTCACTACTTCATGTTGAGGCAAATCTATCCCATAATTTGTTTGATCATTTTGACCGTTGGGCGAGGTGAGTGTTGAATTTGGGAGAGGGAATTCATCTTCCGCCCTTTATTGGAACAAAAATTTATCTTTATAAGGAAGGATCATTCTTGTACTCGAGGTCTATTTCGATGATTCAAGGGACGTGCTCAACATATCGGCGGTTGGAGTGATCATACTGCCAATGCAAATGGGCCCTGTAAGCACTTCCCAACGATTCTTCAATTGTTCACAAAGGGCAACCCCTATTAATGTCGATCCTATCATAATACACCAAAAAGCCAACAACTTCTGCTTCTTCACTCCTTCATCTCAAGCCTTTCTAAAATTGTCGAGGTAATCACTCGCTGAATATACTGGAAAATGGGGTTCCAGATCTCCGATGCTTTAGTGAGTCTCGCATTTTACCTCTGTTTGCCCACATTTGCCGACTTTATTACATAATTCCATATGGTGTGGACATGTAAATGGGCAAAATCATTGGCATAATAACCTCCGCTAAGATGTTGGAAAAGGTTGGAGAAGTTGTCAATGTTAAAATGATGCTATTGATTATCTAGTTGGAATGAGATTGACTCCAGATCTTTCGTCCTTTTACTTCTCACGATCTCAAGAGTGCTCAAGAACTCCAATGTCATCCTATTGTACGTTAGCCATTGCCCTATCATCAACTTATTGTTCCAACCTATTATTCCAAAAATTTGGTTGACATCCTCCTTGATACCATGAGCTTGCATGCAAGGAGAGAACACATATTTCATTGCTTGAAATTTGAGTTAGCTTAGACGATCCCATTTCTACCTTCTCTCAAGAGTGAGAAAATGCACTCCAAGCATTACCGGATTGGTATCCGGGTTTGGTACATATGATGATCTTGGGGAGTCTGGTGGTGACGGCCTTCGATCTTCATAGATTTTAATTGCTCGGCTTCCACCTGAAGAATGAACTCGTTGGTTTCTCCACGTCTTGATACCATCTATATACGAATCATAAGCAAAGTGAGATACTTAAGAATTTAACCAATACATCATTCTTATCTCGGTCAAACATTTCAAGTTCGAGAAACTGAATGATCCATTTCAAAACTTCCAACATAATATATTCCCAATAGACTTAATTAACTTCATTACTCAATTAAATATTATGATAGTTCAAATTTAAATCATATTAAATTTAATCCCAAAGATCATCTTACACATTATCCCCAAACTAATCAACATTCATCATAAAAAATGGTTCGAAGGTTCCAATACGAGAAACTCAAGTTTACCTCGATTTTATCACTGTGTAATTTTTGTTCAAGAGTCTTCATGTGGACCCCAACCAACCCACTAAATTGAACCAAGCTTACCTCGATTTTATCAAGTCTCGCTTCATTTTTTAAGACGGATACTTTGTTTCCTCTATAAATAAGGTGAACATCCCCTCCATGCTCAAGTTCTTCCCTTCGTTGATCACTCCATTTATGACTGAAAAGCCTTGTGGTGGTTGGAGTGCATTGTTCATATTAGCATAGGTGAAGTTCAAGTAAATTTACATACCTTGATTGTATTGATTTCTATTTTGTACATATTTATATGTGTTTTTGTGTATTTTTTTCATTTTCCTTTGTGTTTTTTGCATATGATTTTGTCGTGTTTTAAGTTTATTTGCCTCATTTCACATTTATGTAGTTTGTTTTATCTTTTTAGTACTTTTCAAGTTTTTCTCTTATTTGTGGAGTTTTATGTTATTTAATTGTTCTCCATCAAAGGATGGTCAAATTGGACCTTGGACTAGGTCGGAAGACAGTCTAAGCTCTATGAATTGAATTAAATTAAAAGTCTCAAAGAATCAATGGTGCGATAATCGATCAAAAATGACGAGAAATGCGAACATTTACATTGTTAGCCCACGCATTCGCTCGTTAGATGTAGTAATTCTCTTAATACAAGCATAACTCCAAAACTCCTAATTCCATTTGCTTGTACTTGACATAATTAAAAATTTAAGAGAGATATCTACAACTTTTATATTTACCACTTTGCCCAGTTCAGAGTTTAAAGTGGTAAAAGGCAGCTTGAAATTGAAATATTGCACTAGATTCCCATATATGGTAGTTCTTGTTTGGGAAGAGATAACTCTATCCAAGAAACTCAAAATGGAATGATTCAAAACCCAAATGAAAATCAAGAGGAAGACATATATTTCATTTTCAGATATCATGCACTGATTTGGAGTATGTGAGCCTCAAAATGCCTTCCTACTCCACAATTTCTGCACCCGTCGATCGACGACCCATTAACGGAAGCTCATCGTAATGTGGTGAGGTGACTCAAGTCGAGTCTCCCAAGAAGACTACTCAAAAGTATTTTGTTCAGTTTGAATCATGAAAAAGAAAATAAAGTAAAAGTTATCCTAAACACACGATTAAATTTTGGGTTTTGAAGGTTATCAACTACAACGATAATTTAAGATCAAATGCATTTAGACAAAAGCATTTTAAAATGGAATATGAAGGAAAGCAATTGAAGACGAGAGTTTCAAATTACAAGTCTTAAGAATCAATAAAAACATGGAATTAAGGTACTGAACTCGTCAACAAAATCAATTGATAATTTATTGAACACTTAATCTACAAATCGAGGTTGTCAATCCTGATTCTCAATTAAACACCCGATAATTACCAATTGATGGTTCTAAACTTGTACAGAGCCTAAAACCATAAATTATAACCAAAATACATGGATAAATGCAATAGCATAAACCAAGAGCAAGCTTGAACATAATTATCCTAATACATATATCTAAATTCTAACAAGCAATAATAAGAACAAAGAAATAGAACATTAAAACTTAACAAGTGGAAATAGATAGAACGTTAAAACTTAACAAGTGGAAATAGAGGGAAAATCAAATCAAACTACTTTAAATAAGCTAACAAAATACTCTCATCATCTACAAGCCTAAAAAGCATTCTACACTGCCAGTCAACTATATGCTCACAATGACTAAACCCATTTGCTTTTCCACTACCACCTTCACCTAACATGCCTAAAAGGGAAATAAACTTAATAGATGAACAAAAGCATGAAAATTACTAACAACAAGGAACATGAAAATTGACTAACAACAAAATATAAAAACCATCATCAAGACAACACATTACACAAGGAAATCAAAATCTTCAATTCATTTATTAATCATACAAAAGAACAAGCAAGAAAGAGAAACTAGAGCTTGCTAAAGAAAAATCTCTATATCCAAGCTAAATATTACACTATAGGCTTGAGTGTCATCATCAATCTAAAAATTTGAAGCAAATACACATTTTATTGAAGAACTAAGAAAGAGGAAAAAATGGAGAGAAGAATGAGAGGATGAGGGTGAGATAAGATGATGTGAGGATGCGTGGTGAGTTTATAGGGTGAAGGAGGGCAAGATAGCCATTTTGGTGCCAAAAAAGCCCGCTTGGCCGGGCAAGGCAGTAGCTTCGGTCAACGGTGATTGACGGAACAAAACATATGTAGTCATAAGGTATTTTGAGGCTCTTAATTTCTGAGTCAGCGTCGGATGTCTAAATATGAAATGTGGCGCCTCCTCTTGAATCTTATTGGCATTAAAATCATTCCATTTGGTGTTTTTTATATAGAGTTATGTCCTCTAGACTAAGAACTACCACATCTAGAAATTCGGTTCAACATCTCAACTTTAAGCTGCTTTTTACCACTATAATATTCTGAATTGGGCAACGTGGTAAAATAAAAGATGTAGATAAATCCCTTTGGTTCTCAATGGTATTAAATACAAGAAAATAACACAAGAGGTCAGAGATTTATGCTCGTAGTATAGCAACTGCCACGTCGAATGTGAAAATGAATGGACCAACAATATAAATGACCACATTTATTATCGTTTCACTTGATTTTAGCACCATAGACTCGTCGACACTTGTCATTGAATTAATAGGGATTAGCTCATCTTTCGACCTTGACCAGGGCCTTTTTGACCGTTCATTGACCAAGAAAAAAAACATAAAAATGCACAAAAATAAGAGAAAACACTAAAAAAAACACTAAAAAAAGACTAAACAAACTACGAAAATACAAAATAGACTAGATCAACTCAAAACATGATGAATCACATGCAAATGAGATGCAAAAATATACAAAAAATACATATAAATATTTACAATACGATAACCTCACCACACATTCTCACATCTTAAAATCACTTATTTATCTCTTAAAACCTTCATCTTCCCCATCCTTTTCTCTCCCTTTTCCCTCTTTTCTTAGTTTTTCAATTACAATATGGATTTATTTCAATTTCTTGGAATTTGGATGAAGATTAAAGCTTATTGTAACGGGCTGAAGAATTATAATCTTGTAGTGGGTTTTGTTCAAGCTTGAAGAATCCTCTCCTTAGGGTAATAAGTTGTAGTAGCTCTCTTGCATTTTCTCTTGAGAAATTTGTGTATGTTTGGAAGTCTTTGACTCTTTTGTATGTTTTTTTTTATATTGCTTTTTTTAATGTATTGTTAGTGAAATCCTACATTTTCCCTCCATATTCGTGCTCTTGTTCTTCTTGCAAGCTTATTTCCTCTTTTGACAGAAATTGATAAAGGTGATATTGATGTTTCTAGTCAAACTAGTTGGTTTAGTAATTTGATGCGTGTAGTTAGTAATCTTGTCTTGGTTCTTGGCTTGAGTTTTAGGATCACCCAAGACTCACTTAGTGTAATTTAAATGCATTTTTCCGCCATTGCTTTATATTTGGTTAATTGTTCAAGTATATGAGTTTAATGAGCTTGTTTCAATTTATTTCTTCACTTATCATCCTTCAAGTATTAAGTTATTTTTCTCAAGTTTATAAAGTTCATGAGTTTCTTTCCTTTGTTTTTATTAATGTTGTTCGATTATGGTTTTTTATTGAAGTTAATGCTCCATGCTTGTTCTTGGTTGATTTTATTGCAATTCTTCGTGATTGTTGGGTAGATTCTTTGGGTCTTGGTTATAGATGCATTTAGACAACTAATTGTGGATTATTGGGTGTTTAATTGAGAATGGTATTGATAACCCCAATTTATAGAGTAAGTGTTCAAAAAATGTTAATTGTTCGTGGAGACGAGTCTAATGCCCTAGATCTTCGTTTTATTGACTTTAAAAAATCATGTAATTTAAATTCTCATCGTAGATGTTAAAAACCAAAACACAAATTATTTGATCAAGCGTTCAGGATAGCTTTTTCTTATTTTCTCTTTCATGATTCAAACACAAAAACCACTTCCGATTAGTGTTCCTCATGAGATTTGAGTCGAATCAAGCTTTCCACTTACAACAACTCTGATCTCTTGCGGATGAACTTTTCTTAAGAAAGTAAGTGCAAAAATTTCGATTCAAGATTTGGTGCCGTTTCCGGAGAAGGATAAAAGTTTCGTAATTATTGTTCTTTCTCTTCGTGACTTTAGCTTAGTATTTCTGCTTGTTTTATTTTTGTGTCTTCTTTGTATTTTATTTTTCTTTTTATTCATTTTTTGTCTCCACCGCTACCTTAAGTCTCTTTTGTTTAATGTTGTGTGTGCAAGGTACATCAACGACATCAACGGCATCTTTCGAGATCTGAGATTTAATAAACCAAAATTGTCCAAGTATCAAGCACCTCTACTACATGGCGATCTTTATGCTTCTTCTGCCCCTCAACTTTCCATTCGATTTAGCCCCGTGATACGATAGTATGATCTTGATGATTTTTACTCTGAACTACTTCTATCTTCCATGGGCTCTTGGGCGAGGATCCGCTTAATTTTATCCATGAGTACGATGTCAGCACTCAGATATTTCCTCTTCAAGGCCTCACCAAAGATCAAGTGAAGATGCAACTTTTTGTCTATACATTGAAGGTTTGAGCAAAAACATCGTTGATGAATGTAGAATTCGATTCCTTACAAATTTGGGATGAGGTCTATGATCGGTTCATGTGAACGTTCTATTCTCATCAATTCGAACCTCGGGATTATCAATGGAGAGATTAATGGGCCCCATCTACAAATTCGTACAATTCGAGCAACAATGATCCTTTGCTCCACCAAATCACTATGATCCTAGTTTTGATCATCACGCCTCCCCTCATGATTCCTCCCATCCAAGCTTTAATTATCCTTATGCACCACCTCTTGATTTCCATAACTCAAATTATAATGATTCATACGCTCCACCCACCCTCTTTTTTGTTACTCTATATGACTCGTATGCACAACATGAGTCCAATTCTTATTATCCGATCTATGTGTCATGACCCATTACTTAGGACTCTGAGCGCAAGGTCCTAGATATGCAACCACGATGCGTGAGCTTGACCCAAGGCATCAGGCGGATATTAGGTCAAGGTTGAGGCTAATGGTAAGGAGCTAATCACGTGGACTCCTCTCCAAGGATTGTGAGTTACTCATAGGTGGGACTACCAAGATGGCCAAGACAACCTAAGAGTATCAATACACCGGTGTGGGACACGATCAGCCATCATGCAAGACTGCAGAGGGATGCATCTATTATGGTTGAAGGCACCAAACCATGTAGGGATCACAAAGGTAATGCCTAGCTTGGCACACCCGAAAGGATACAAAGGCAAGAGAGGTTGCCCATGAGAAGCTGGGACAAATAATGCAAGGGCATCTAGCTTGTACCATGGGACCGTGGTGACATTGGGCCAGGCCCACGAGTAGAGAATAAGTCAAAACTAGTGGTTAGACTAAGTTAGAGCCCCAACCGACTTAGATCTACAATATTACTCAGGGAAGAAGATAGAAATCATGGAAATCTCCCTTCCTAATGTAGTTCTTATCAAGATTACAATTTTACCTTTTATAGGGGTTTTCTAGGTATGATAGGGGCTTGGCTTGGAGAAAGGGGCAAAGAATCCTTAATCTTATCTACCTTATAGTATAAATAGGGGTTCTACCCCTCATTGTAAACACAATAAAAACACTCAAGAGACATTGAGAGGGTGTAGCTACTTGGGATCCACGAGATCCATTGTGTGTGTGAATAGTATATAGAAAAGGAACATTGTTCTTGGGGTAAAAGCATGGTGTCTTTGTGGTTTCTTGTCATTCTTATTACCATCTCCCTTGTATATTCTTTCTTCTAATACTTGTGTTTCTTACTGGATTCGCACCATTTCATGGAGAAGGGCTTGCCATCCGACCATGTCCACACTTTGATCGTTAGCGAGGATGGTCAGGACGGCGCCACACAGGTGCTTCCACTAGGATTGAAGCCTGACCCCATGATAGGTGGTATTAGAGACAAACTTGTGGCTTCTGAAGTAAAATGTGTATTGATACGACCAAAAAAATTGGTACTTCAAGAATAGGTGGTACTGACCTTAAATAAGAAGTCAGCGACCTGAACAGCTCCAAATATCCCTGCAACGACCTAATTAATCTCCAAAAGACTCCTGGCGACCTGATCGATCCTGCAAAACAACACCTAACGCCAAGGCGGACGGCTTCGGCGTAGGCCCTCCGAGTGCGAGAGAGATACGAGAGCTCAAGGTACGTAGGATATGAAATCAACTAATAGAGAAAAGTGAGGCCTGAGTTTTCGTTTTATAGATAAGAGAAGTATTCCCCAAGTTAGGGTTCCCCTCTCCTACTATAATACCATAAATACCACAACCGACTTAAAATTAGAATTCATTCTATATGCTAAGTTCTCATAAATAATAGAGCTCTCGCTAAATTATCAGAATAGCCGTGGGCTTATAATTCTGTCCATGATAGATAATTCGTCAGGACCCCACAAAACAACCCATATTAGCCCGCTAAGGCCCAAAACCATGAGGCCCAACACTCAACGTCAAGCTACCACTCAACGTCGAGCTAGTATAATAGTACCCATATTGTAAGAGCTCGCTACCCCATATAAGAGCTCGTCACTCCTAGAATAATTGCCCCTCCTAAGAAATGAGGTTGTTTACCCAAATTATCATAAATACCAACATGCAGCTAACGTGAACATTTGATATCGTATCATGTATTACCCATATAATATCCGTGCAGATGATTAGTTAAAAACATTGTCATTTTTGTACATATATTGAAACTCCGTAAAATACTGTATTTCTCAAGGTGGTATTAGAGACAAACTTGTGGCTTCTGAAGTAAAACGTGTGTTACCCATATAATATCCATGCATATGATTAGTTAAAAACATTGTCGTTTTTGTACACATATTGAAGCTCCGTAAAATACTATGTATTTTTCAAGTAAAACGTATCTTACACATATTCAGGGCCGGTCCTGAATAATTTTAGGCCCTGTGCTAAATTATAAATAATGTTTCTAGTATTTTTTTTAAATGATAAGATAGCACATGATAGAAACGACTAATTGATAAATAATAAAAAAATATATGGGTTTTTTTCACAAAATGATTCGATAATATAAATAATTTTAAAAAATACATAATATAAATGGTGGTTGACTAGCAAAAGGCACGACGACAACCTCACTTGAACTTTTAACAAATTACTAAAGCGCTAACATACCTTGTAATTAAATTTGTTTTTAATTTTCAGTCTCTCATTGAGTAAAGGTTCTACATCCTCTTTGGTGAACTCAATTACTCCACATTCAGAACCACAATCACTTGCTGACCCACTAATTAGAGGTAAATTTTGACCCCCATTTACATCTGAAAATGCTTTTCGTACTCTTATCTCAGTGTCGAGTGGCCTTTTAGTGGTTCCAATCCATGGCCTTTTACCTTCTGAAACCTTATCAACACCACACTTATTCTGCAAACACCAATAAATAAAAACGAAAAGGAGGAAATTAAAAACAAGTGAGAAATTATATCCGCCATAGCTCCCGAATTATTTTTTTATAAAAAGTGCGGTTTTAAACTTTGAACAAGGCACTATCAAACCCCCTAAGAAGCCCTAACACGGAAGAGCCCCACGCATACACATATCCAAAAGGCAGTAAACTAATAAAACGTAAAACTCCAAAACTCGAAGGAAATTAAATAAATTCCCGATATTAATTTTTGCAGGAAATACTCACATGTGAAGAACTCGAAGGAGGCTTGTTCTGGGTTCTGGAATTTGGGAGAGGGCTTTTATAATAATTAGAGAAATAGAGAAGTCTTTTATAAATAATCAACTAATTTAATTAAAAAAATTTAAACGTTGTCTGACTCATTGGAATTTGGAAGGAGAGTCATGGGAAGAATGCAGAATTGAAGAGGAAGAGATGGAAAGTTGCTGGCCCCGCTGCAAATTTTTTTCTGTAATGTAATGTAATATATATATAATGGACTTTTACTGGGCTGGTGCCCCATAAATACATTGGGCCATGGGCGGGAGCCCAGGCTACCCTGTCCCAGGGCCGGCCCTGCACATATTATATTATTAAATAATTATTTCTAATTTATGTTATAGTTTTAAATTTATAATATAAAGTATTTTAAACATAAGTATAAATACAATTTATATATGAGTGATTTCATAATAAGTCGTAGTTTTATTTTCAAGCAATTATTATTTCTCTGTACTTCACATGCACGTCTATGAATTCTAATTTAATTATTTTTCATATACTTTTTGTTAGTTTGTGTTGCTGTAACTTTTAATAGATGTTTAAGATTTACTCGTACGAATTAAATGTCAATATCTTCACGTCCCTTTTCAATTAACGTAAGGGGATAACATCCAATGCTTAGTTGAAAGCAAATGCCAGATTTAAAAGAAAAAATAAAAAAATCATTACAAATAATGCATGTAATATTTATGATATAATTCATAAAGTACTTATTATTGTCTAAAGGATTTTTTGGGTTTTCAATACTATTAAAATCAAAATTGAAATATATAATAGCAAAATTGAAATATATAAGTAGCAGTGAGTTGACTTTAAAATATATACATAGAGAGGGGTTGCAGAGTATTTCGGAATATATACATACGCATCTCTAGCGGTTCCCCATTTAAGGGGAAAATGCTATTTTAGAGTGGAAATTGTCCTGCGATCAAGGTTCTAAAAGTCGTGAAGAAATTTATGTGTGGCTAAGTAAAACCTATGCTGCAAAAGGCATTTTTATTTTTTTATATTATTTTAATTATTTTATATTAATAAGTAAATAAAACAAGGGCTTTGACCATTCAGGCCAAAAACAAATGACCTATTAAGTTTAAAAGATATTTCATATATCTTTTATATTTATTTCTTATAAACACATTACAAATATACCCTAGAAACTAAACCAATACATATCTTTTTCTACGCCCTGATTTCAGGTGAAAAACACACAAATAAAATTTCTCTGATTTCATCCCAAATCTCACTCTTAATACTTCCATCCCCAAATCTCACTTTTAATACGAACTGGAGAGATTTCTCGGATCCTATTTATAACGCATTTGATTGGTCCAAGCATTTGATCGGTCCTTAGGTTTGGTCGTTTACGCCTTATAGAATTTCAAAACTTTGCATTTGATTGGTCCTTAGTTTTGGTCGTTTACGCCTTTTAGAATTTCAAAACTTTCCTTTACGCCTTTAAATTTCATACTAATTTAACGGATTTGATTGGTACTTACTTTTCTTCAGAATTTCATACTAATAAGATTTCGTAATAATTTAACGGTGAGAATATCATATTAAAAGACTTTAGAATTTAAATGGTAGATACATATTTGGTTTTGTCACTAAACAAATAATTTTCTCATAAAACAATACAACGTATAAAGACTTTTTACAATATACTTTAATTTCTCAACGGAAAAATAGTTTTTTAAATAATTAAAATTAAAATATAATCACGATTAAATTCAAAATGAATATATTAAGATAATTGAGTTTAACGAAAAATAAGAAATAAAATACAAACATAGGTAAAATACGATAAAAAAGCACATGTGACATACATACGAGACGATCAACTCTAAGTTGACTGTCGTTTCCAAGTCTTTTCAAACTTTTCGCAAAACGAGCCGTTTCAGTGAAACCCCAAGCCTAAACGTGTTTAGGCGAAGTGGAGACAGTCCTTTTAGAATACTGCCTACAGTGCGTTAATTGTGGGTAATTTAATACCCAGAATTGGGTGCACCTTGATAGTAGCACCAAGTAAAAATATATCCTTAAAGGCACAGTAGAGTTTTCCAAAATAATTTAGAGTTTAGTTTTTTATTTTAGGTTTAATTTTTCATTTTTAGAGTTTAGTTCTCATTTAGGTTTTAGTTTTCCATTATATGGTCCCGACAAAAGTCTATCATCATACCAGTTATAAGTGATAATATATATCGGTTATATTTAATAATATATACGACAGTTATGTGTAATGATATATAACAGAAATTTAGAATTAGGGTTAATTTTTTATTTTAGGGTTTAGTTTTCCATTTTTAGGGTTTAGTTTGTAATTTTTTGGTTTATTTTTCCATTTTTAGGGTTTATTTTTTCATTTTGGGTTTATTTTTTCATTTTTAGGGTTGAGTTTTCTATTTTATGGGGTTTTTTTTATTTTTGAATTTTATTTAAATTTAGGATTTAGTTGTTTGTGATGCTTATATATATATATATATATATATATATATATATATATATATATATATATATATATATATTATTTATATGTGATGATATGTATAGTTAGATGTTATGATATGTACCAATCAGATGTGATGATTATTGGGTGCATTTTGTAAGGTGCGCTCAAGTCCGGGATATACATATAATGACTCGTAATTGTGACTGTAATTTGGTGATATTTACAGTGGTGTTGTATTGTTGCAACGCTAAAAATTTTCCCTTTTTTTTTTTTTTTTTTTTTTTTTTTTTGTTTTGTGAAAAAGAAAACAAAAATCACATGTCATTAAAAAATGACTATAGTATTATGAATGCACCAATTTGTATCCGTTAATCTTCTAGTATTTATAAATTTAAATTGATCCAACGGTTTCTAATTAATGAAGAGTAGTGTATTAGCAGCAACGTAATGGTTAACCTTTTCTCTCTTTTTTTGTTTTGTTTTGTAAAATTGATTATCATTTTATTAGTTTAACACAGTGTGTTATACGGTATTTGTCAAAATATAATTATATAAAAAGTATTAGTAATAATTATATAATTTTTAAAAATAAACTAAAAAATTCAATAATATACCATTGGCCAAATTTACAATGATTTTCAATAATAATTTTATTATAAGAATAATTAAACAACAATATATTCATTAAGAAAATAATAATATTTTGATGAATTAGTATATAAATTAATAAATTATTAATTTATTTATTATTTAATATTTTATTAAATTATATTGTGATAATTATATAAGTTTTAAAAATAAAATTCAGAAATTCAAAATATACCGTATTCTCAACTCATTTCTTGTACCAATGTCTAATCACTATTTATTAATTATTTTTTTTTTGTTAAATAATTTTATATTTTAATTATTAATTAGATTTATTAATATATAATTTTATTTACATATTTAGAAGCATTCAAAAGTTGGCAGATTCTCAACCTATGTCTAATATATATTAATTGTTTAATTGATATTAAATACTTCTATATTTTAATATTTTAGATTCGTATTCTTAGAAGAATTCATAAAATGTCATATTTTCAACCTGTGTCAAATTGTACTGGTGTCTAATCGATATTTATTAATAATTATTATATAACTTTATATCTTTTATGGTTATATTGAATTCGTTAATAATATTTAGTTACATGATTATATTATTGCAAATAACTCGTAATTTACTTATATTTTATATTTGAAATTTAAAGAATAAAATCATTTTAACTTTATTATAAATACAACTTATTTAGATTATTTCATAATTATTTTTTGTAATTAATATTATCTTAAAGTAATTTATCTTTTAATTAAGATAACTAATTAATTTAATTTTTTCTAATCATATATGACTTTTTATATTTTCATATTAGAAGAATAAAAGAAAATATTGAATTAGGAAAATATAATAAAAGAAAATTATTAAATTAGATAAAATATATTAAAATGAAATACATAATAAATTAGGTAGATATCATAATACCAATATTTTATTAAGTTCTCAAACATCCAAAATTCGTCAAGTAAGCATTTAAACCACCAGAAAATTACACGTCATCCTAAGACTTCCTAGGAAGATATGTGAGATAGAGATCTTTTGTTTAGTATATAGGTGGGATATATTTTATATGTTTTTGTATTTTAATTAATTTGATAGAATTAATATCAAAGTTAACTTAATTGTATGTGATAAAAATATAAAGTATTGTAATGTGTAATTTGATAATAACACAGTCAAAATGCTAAAATATAAAATTAAAAAAAAATGAAAAGACATAAAACAATTAAAATAGATAAAATTACATAAAAATAACTACACATTAGAAATGACATTAATTGAATGAATATTATAATTCAGATAATTGGAATACATTATTATGCAGCTTACTTTTTTTAATAATATTATTATGAATTTTATTTCATATTTTACCTTACTATTATAATTGTTAATTCAGTTTTTATTGTTAATGAACATTATATTAAATAAAATTGCATAACTTATATGTTTATTCATTAAGCATTACGAAAATTGAGATTAAATAAACAAAATATAGTAAAATAGAGAATATTCTTTTTTGGTGCAGAGATGAAATGCAGATTGTGCACCATTTTAATGCAAATTCTGTGGTATGCTGAAGATGCTTAGCACCTTTTAGCAATGTTTTAAACTTTTAATATTGATTCCATTTTTGAAATTATTTTAAATGATGTTAAAGATTATTTATTTTTTTTGCATTTTTTTTAAAACTTTTTATTTCTTCCAAATCTCATTCATCAACTTATTTGGCTTGCCAACCGTGAAACAATATCCGACATCACTCCTAACCAGGAGAGCTCGAACACATTAAAACTCAATTCTTGAAGGGCCAAATCGATAATTTCCTTATTGTCCGAGTGTTTTTTTTGTAACTATCCGGTTACACAGACTCACACAAATCGATAATTTCCTTATCACAATTGATTGATAAATGTCACTGATTTATTCCGACACAGACTCACACAACAAACAAATGGTTGTCAATGGCAAAACTGGATTCCTAGAGCCCCAAAAAAAGAAAAAGAAAAAAAAACAAAAAAAAAAACTGTTTGTATACAACTCCTTACACAAACTTGTTGAGAAAAATAGCAGCAAGGGAGAACAAACAATAGTAGAGCCTGTTCAGCAATTCCTATCCTCAAACCGGACGCTTCAAAACCTTGTGATATCGTCACATATTTCAATAAATTACCACGCTCCAAAAATCCTAAACTGGAACTGGCTTAGCAACCGTGTTAGAGGTACTAACTTTGACCTGCAGTAAGACAGCACACCAAGAGAATATGTTATTTTTTTTATCGGATATTATTAATATTTGCGTTTGACATGAAAATGTAGATGCAGCAATGTATTAGGACCGATATAATATTCATATTGAAGCATAATAGTATGAGCGAAACAAGTCATCTTATGTACCACTGGAAAATGTGAGGGAGCTTTGTTTCAGGACTTAAGGACGGTATCGTTTCTACCTGCAGGTTATATATTTGCAAGTGCATGAGGTATTTTCAGGCTTGCACTATGCTCTCTCTCTGATCATGGCCTAGTAACTTATTATTTCAGCTAAATATGGACAACATGAGTGAACTTCTCTTTTTAGTTTGTATGCATGGCATTTTTGTCAAAAGTACAAACCTGGTTCTGTCAAGTTATCTGAAAAAAAAAAAAAAGAAAGAGAGGAAAAAAAAAACAGTAGGTTACCTTAGCTGATTTAAATAGTTCGTCTAGCACTTCAGACAAAGTCGGATGCGCATGCACTGCAAATTTTATGTCCTGTAGGTTTCAAGAGTCGTAACAAATAGTTAGCATCTGAAAGAAAATTCAGGTGAATTAAACTGAAATTGAAAAGGTGGTCGTATATACGAATGAAAGAATATCCCTTCAGCTATAATTGGGTTAGTAGCAAGAAATAAAAGAGAGAAAAAAAGGAGGCAGATAATCTAGTTGCTGGAAATCAATAATTTCAAGAAGGTCCCAAATTAGGCTTTTCATTACACAACATTATTGTGTGGGCGCCCTTTCAATGGGACGTTCACAAGTCCGCTGGTGATATATAACAATTTATATAATGGAAAATAAAATAGCTTCATATATCATACAAGACATGTTCCTGCTTGCCAGATTACAAGTTATATGTTACATACCCAACCTAAAGACACTGGTGTGAAATGTATTTATATAGCAAGTGCAATCTGAAGAAAATGTACCTGTACACGTGTACCCATGGCTATGGCATTAGATGCTTCATGTATGAGATCAGCAGCATGCAATCCAAATATATGGACCCCAAGGATCTCTCCATTGTCAGGCCTGTATATCAACTGCACCACACAACAGATTCAGTATGCACACCAAATTTTTATCTTATTAAAAAAAATGTTCGCAAAATTTCCTTCTCTTTTCTCATGTTTTGATTTTTAATTAGTTTTGCAGAGACGAGGATAGAGTGCAAATTAAAAATGTTCTTTGGAAAGTTATCATCTTATACAACGATAAGCAAAATTCTTTGACCTTTTCCACAAAAAAGCCCTAACCAATTGAAATGTAAGTTCGGAAAAATAGTACTCCCTCCATCCCACTCCATCCCACAAAAATAGGCCACGTTATTATTTCCGGTGTCCCACAAAGACAGGTTTGTTACTACATTTAGTATAAAATTAATTTTTCATTTCTATGTATACCCTATTTAAATATTTCGGATCACGCTACCCATTTACCTAGACTAACTTTCACGGAAACATTAGACATTGAATAAACAATTATATAGGCGTACGGACATAAATGGATTAAAGGAAAATGCAATATTTTAACTATATTAACTAACATTATCTTAATCTGTGTGAAGTAACTATAGATCTATGTTTGTGGGATAATAATAATAATAATAATAATAATAATAATAATAATAATAATAATAATAATAATAATAATAATAATAATAATAATAATAATAAAATCAATCTAAGGAACTCGCACTACACCAACTCATTATGAATTATTATGCATCACCTTGGCAATTCCTTCCCCTTCATTTTCGGCAAGAGCTTTTGTGTTTGCTTTGAAACTTGTTTTCGCAATGCTTACTTCAAATCCTTCCTTTGCAGCTTTTTCCCTTGCTTGAGGCTAAAAAGTTGATGAAATATTAGCAGAAACACAAGTATAAATAATAAAGGAAATACCTTTAAGCATACACTACACTTTCTGCTATTCTCATTATACTTATTCATATTATTACTACTGAGAAAAATTATCAAAGAAGCCTGCAATGAAAAAATACATATTCTCCTTCGAGGAAGTCTACAATCAAATACTCATATTATCCTTTTACCATTGCCATATCTAAACAAGCCTTCCCCTTTAATCTACAAAGAGTAACACGAGGAGTATATGAGAAAACGACTTTCTTCAAAAAAGTTATCACAAACTACGCCAAGAGATTTATGGCTTCTCATTACCTAATAATAACAATTTTTCCAAATAAAAAAAGAACAAAAGATTTACTTGTATTCTATAGCTAAAGGAGCTAGATGCACATAAGAAGTAACCGGACCTTCTGAAATATTAAGCAGTTTACAGGCGTATTACTAGTGCTAAATATAATAATACTTATTTGCAGGAAAAGGGGAACGCAAAGAGACGCAAAAAAAGAGCATTGTACATCAGGAACATTCCAGATGGAAAGATATACCTCTGTCAATCCAACCATACTGATTTCAGGATGTGTAAAACACGCTGCTGGAATGCTTAAATGGTTCAACACATGATCATTCCCAGAAACTTGCTCAACAACTGAAACCAACTCCATAAGTAACTTAACAACTAAATAGATAATATCATATTGGTGAAATTTCATATGAAGTTCATTACCAGAGATTCCTTGTGCACTTGCCGCGTGGGCAAGCATCATTTTACCATTAGCATCACCAATGCAATACAAATGAGGAACCTAATAATCAGAACTTCGAGTCAGTAAAAGAGAAAAATGTATATAACTAAATACAAAGCAGCAAAAGAAGAAAAAGGAAATTGCAGACCCACCAACTTCCCGTTTGCATCGATCACTCTCATGCGCTCATCAACAGGGACAAATCCACGTTGTGTTTGTACATTAATCTGGAACACAATTTATTTGATATATTGACTTTCAAATTGTAAATTAATTTTGTAAGATGAGCTGTACAATAATGATGTCCTAGATTACTAACGTTTTCCAAACCAAGTCCTTGAGTGAATGGGGCCCTTCCAGTGGCAATCAGAGCTGCATCAACCTGCAAGGAATCATAAAGTTCATTACATATTTAAGGTTCTATAGGAGCATCTGAAGAAGTAACAAGATGGATCAAATTCTAATGGAACAGACAAGTGTTGCTTGCAACAACAATAACATATAAACATGAAACGGTTCAAGTTAAAGTTAACTGCAAATGACACGATTAACCCATTTGACCTGGCTGTGGTGTTATTATGTTACTTTTTCTAAGATTTTTGATTGATTTTATGTGTTGATAATAATTGAATATTATAAAAGTCATGTGTAAATATAATTTTACGAATAAAATGAACGCAAAGAGCTCATACAACCCATATTATCAGATGGGTTATTCAGACTTTTACAATATACATGTCAATTTGGGTCGACCCGAAAAACATGAATACTGAACATGAAAGATTATTATTGAGAAATTTGACACGAATGGTTGAGAAGTTTAACACAAATAACATGAATTTATGCCTCGACACAACATGAACACAAACACGACACAAATTGCCACCCCTATGTGAGAGCATCCGGAAAAAATCCCTTTGATAATGACACTTGAAATGCATGACTTCACATATCATTGTGTCAAATGTATCTCTTTTATCAGTTGCTTAAACCGGACAACCAAGACTTTATGTGAATACTAATTCAATATCTCTGCAACATATATTCTTCTGTAGAAGGGGAATGATATTCTGTAAAAGTTCAGATCCAAAACTAAGAAAGATTTCTAAAACGTACCTCTAAAGTATCCTTTGGCTCCTTTGTTTTTGCGTCAATCATCTCTATTTGTACTGGTTTTCCATCCTTTGCTGGAATGATCTGTAGATAGGATTAAAATCGTAACAATTAAAACATAAATCTGGATATCCATGTTTGTTCACTATTCACATCTAATAAGCAAATGTAGTGTTTAAGCACCTTGCTAGCAAATACACCGGTGTATGAATCGATCTTGCGAGGATTGATGAGGACTCGCTGAGCTAATTTTCCAATCTCAGGATCAAAACCCGGCATAAGTTGATCTAAAGCTTCAATAAATGTAACCTGTGCAGTTGAAGAGATTGACCATGATTATGGGTGTCATAGAAAGAATGAATAAAACTTTATTCAAATATTTGCATTATGACCATCAATAAGTTTGGAAGTTTATGAACCATCAAGAAGGAGACAAAGAAAGAAAAACTCTCTGTTACCCTAAACATGAAGGATATTTGATGTGGTGAATAAAATAATAATTTAATAAAATGTCTGACCTCGCTTCCAAGTGCTGTATACACATCACTAAATTCAAGTCCAATGTAACCACTTCCAACAATAGCTATCCACTGTGGAACAAATTCCAGTTTAAGAGCATGGTCACTGGTAATTACTGTCTTACCTGCAGCAGGAGGAAATTCAATATGTATTTAATATATATACCAATTAAGTATGTATTGAATAAATCAAGACAAGACACTACCATCGACTTCAATTCCCTTGGGCACCAAAGGCACAGAGCCAGTAGCAATTATTATGTCTTTTGCGGTTATGATCTTGTCTCCTTTTCCATATTTCAACTTTTGCGGACCCTGAGCATGTTTACAAATACGTTAAAAACAAATGTCCTAAGAAAAGAAAAATTATTACTAAAAGTTTCTCAATATTCAGACCTAAGAATCCTGAAGATCAAAGATGGACTCACCAAGATTGTACCAAAACCTGTCAATATATCGACACCAAGAGACTTTAATGAATTGGTTAAGTTGTTTCTAATCTTTGAGGCCAAATTATTTGCATGATCAGCAACTCCCTGTCTGTCATATCCAGCAGCTGCAACCTATCCTTGTCGCATTTGATTATTTTTAAGTAGGAAACCATGATTCAGATGGGAAAAACAATCATAATGTTACAAAATGGCAAGCTGGCAATAGTAACTGTTAAAATCTTTTTTTTTTTTATCAATCTCTGAACAAAAAACAAACGTCAAACATTTTTACTTACACTAGCTGGATTTTACAAATAGCAATAAAAGATTAAAAATTTTCTACGGCAACTTTCTCAAGACAATATAATTTACATTGCATTCACATTATTTTAGTGTGTGCTTTAATCTTGAAATTAAAAGTACCTATTCAGACACAATGACACCATAAAACAATCACATAAAGGATGAAATTTTGAATTGTTACAGTATATTCTAACAACATCGTCCGAAATTTGTACACACTTCAAGAATGATTAGTACCTGCAAACCAAAAGACTTCATATGGTGTTCATTTTGAAGCTCTCTCATACGACCACTGACTGCAAGAAGAGCTTTAGAAGGAACGCAGCCCCTATTTACACATGTTCCTCCAACTACATCCCCTTCTATGATTGCAGTTTTCAAGCCCTGTAAATCACATTAATTCAGAATTCTGATGATTCTAATAAACAGGATACACAAAAGTGGTTCCCAGATAATGGAGCATTGCAACAGAGAAACCATCACAAGACTGAAAACAAGAATTAGCGTATTCATGAAGGCATATCTAATTCACACCAAGACCAGATACCTCAACATATTAGCACAACACATTTATGGCACAAAATGGTGTCATTGATAGATTCAAAGTAATTAATGGCATAGAAACTATTATAAATTGATAAAATACCAATTTGTGACAAACTTCCAAATTGCGACTGAATATCTAGTAGCCTTCTTTTTATTAAAAAAAAATGCTAATTGACATAGCTGCTGGCCAGTAAGTGGAGAAAGATAACCAGTTTTTGACTTTTATGTATCCATTTTACGCATCATATACGAATTCTTGCTGCAACTAATAAGTTCAAAATGAATATCTCGTAGCTCAAGGAGTGAAGGTAGCTATTTTCAAAATTTATCATTTGCCCAGCTAAGGCCAGGGTAGCTAATAATCACACCAAGTTAGCAAATCTTAAACGACACCCCACCACCCACCACCCCAAAAATAGGCCGAATCTAAATGAAACCCCAAATGCTGCAATGAACGCAATTAAATTTTACATTCTCAACGGCATGAAGCGCGGCGCCATGGCCACCAACTCCAGCTCCAATTATCACGAGATCGTAGTCAAAGCCACTCGACGACGGCGTCCCATTGCCTCCCAACGCCGCAAAAACTCTACTCAAATTCGAATGCTTCGCGTGCAAATTCAATCGAGACAAACGCAGGGACGGCGCATCCAATGAGGTTCTCGAGTCAAACGCCTCCCTTCGGAGACCGCAGAAGCGGAGCGAACGAGGCGTCGGAAAACACGCATCTCCGGTGTTGCTAACGGCGGATCGAGCGATCGGCGACGGCGAAGAGAGGGATAGAGAAATCGTCGACTGCATTTTCCGAAAGCGATAACTGTGTGTAGTGTCTGTAGTTTGGGGTGAGAGAGATAAAGAGGAAGGGGACAGATAAATAGAGCAGATGTGTTGAGCTTCGGGAATTCCGTTGAGGGGTGGCGGACTTTACTAAGAGAAACTGTTGAGTGTGTGTGTGTTGCTTTTAAAAGCGGATCAACCAACTGTGGTTCTGCTAATTTTTGAGTTTTTATTATTGGTACATTGTGCCCACACCATATTGCATGGTATACCCGATATTAAAATGATATCATTTTTTTTTAATTGCAATCTTGCATAATTATACAAATTATTTGGTGCACACGGATAAATTATACAATGTGCGTAAAAATGGCGACTTTTGAATTAAATGTAGTAGAATTTTGAGGTGAGAGTCGAAGTTTTTATCATTCAATCTATTTTCTTTTTCTCCTCAAATTCAATTGAGGGTTTTCGTTTTTGATTTTTTGCATATTCACATGAGGATTTCAATTTTTTTTATTTTTTTATAGTTTTACTCATTCGTTTTTTAATTCTTATTCGTCTTCAATTTTGTGGTTCTCGCTTAGAGTTTTACTCATTCGTTTTACTCATTATAGTGTATAATGTCTTTAGTTTGGGTGTCCTTCGTAAAATCTGAAGAAGAAAAAAAACAAACACACTAATTAAACCACTGCCCTTGAGTCATTTTCTCATAGATATTCTAGTATAATTTTACGTTTTTTGAGATTTTTCATTTTGTGGGCTTATTTGATGTTGTTGCAGTGGAATATGTACATTCAATTTCTGCTTATGATGATACATGATTGTGGTTAATAATATACATCACTTTATGTTGCGTTTTTATATGTAAGTTGGACATTTGAGTATATATATTATTTCATGTGTCAAGATACGTTAATTTTATGTTAGATATACATTATAGTGATTTTCAAAAGTTGAGTTATGTTAATTGTTATATTAGTATAAAAATCATTGTATAATCAGCGTGATGGACGAAATTGAAATACAGTCGAATCACAAAATTGAAACACACTCGAAATAAATGAGATTTTTGACGAGTTTTTGTTTTCACCTACAGGTATCTTCAAAATTGAAGGGAAAATGGAGGAATTGATGTATTATAGGATGTCGGATTTAGTTTGTAGCCTCACAATCGAAACAACACCTACCGAAATTTGGGAATTTTTCCAAAGTTTTTTGAAGGTGATTTTCTCTGAAGTGGGAACCAGTCTTTGTTTTTGTGTTGAGAGGGTTTCAAATGAATCAAAACTGTGGGGTTCGAGTGTGCCTCACGCATATTTTACAGCTTTTTTTTTTCTTTTAATATTTGATTGTGTTTTATTTAACAATGATTTTACAGGGTTCTTTGTTTTTGTGTCGATTTTGCTTTGATTCACATTGATATTGTAGGTTTTTTTTTTCTGTATTGTAATTGTGGTTAGTTTACAATTCTGTTAATTGTATACATCACTTAACCATTGTATACAACACTCTGCAGATGTGTGTACATCGCATGTTTGTCATGTGCTTTGTTTCCCCTTCACTGTCTTATGTACATTACTTGTCAGTTATGAATACATCAGTGTGTCACTCTGTATACATTGCATATCTAATATTTCATATATTTTAAACCTTGTGTGATTACATACTTGTGTGAATACATCACTCTATAACTATTCATACATTACTAATAAAATATTCATTTTGTCTACTGCAGGCAATGTTAATGAAATGAAAATAACAAGAGAAAACATTGATGACATGACATTATTTACATAGAGGAGAGCCTGAGTTGCAGGATGAAAATTGTGAACCATTCAATGGTATTGATGAAATAGAGGAGATTGAAGCTCCATATTAATTTTTTAAATATATAAATATTTTGTACATGGTAAGTATTTTAGATGGCATTGTAAACATCTAAGGTACCAGCTCAATATTATGGTAGAACACCTAATATTTGTGTTGTGTGTGCATCACATTTGTATTATATATACATTATATTTATGTAATACGTAGATTATTTACATTAATGTTATATGTACATTACATTTGTACTATATGTACATCACATTTATTTCGTGTGTACATTATTTACATGATAAATGTATATTATATAAGTTTTTTACATTACTTATATGTACATTACATTTGCATTATATGCACATCACATTTATGTTGTGTGTATATTATTTACATGATCAATGTATATTATATAAATCTTTATACACTATATTAATGTTATACTTACATTACAATTATATTATATGTACATCAAGAACGCACTAAATGTACACCATGTAGTCTTACTTATATAGGTACATTACTTATCAAAAGTATGTACAATAAAAAGATAATAAATGTATGTATAAACTCACTATGAACTTCAACAACACGCTAAAAATATATCGTATAAATCCCGCTAAAAATACTATGTACATCAATAATGTGACAATTTTACATCATCTGAACCAATCAAAAACTTGTTCCTATAACATAAACTAGACTTTCAAATTGATGTACGATATCTATTACAACTAATCAAACCAGAACTTCAAGCAGTTGGGTGAACAAAATAGACATCTCATCAATTCTAAAAATAATATCCTGCAAAAGATACAACGAAAACCAGATGTACATCAATCTACATGATGCAATATATCACATAAACCATTCAAATGAATATTACAAAAAAAACACATGAACTAAAGCATGAACTACCTTTTCAATTCGAAATGAGAGCGCATTAGCATAACTCAACTTTTGAAAATCACTGTAACGTATATATAACATCAAAGTGACGTATCTTAATGCATGGAGCCATATATATACTCAACTCCAAGTTTACCAGTATATAAAAATAAAACATATAGTGTAAATCATAATGATGTATCGTAAGTACAAACTTAATGTATACATTCCACTGCAACATTAAATATTCCCACAAAATGAAAAATCTCAAAAATGTAAAATTCCAGAATATCTAGAATAAAATGACTCAGGGGCAGTGATGGAATCTATAACTTCATCAACAACCATACTTGAAGAAGATAACGTAGGCACAACGATGAAATCCATCAGTTTATTCAAAGTCAAAGATGAGGATGAAGCATCAACAACGTCAGAATCACCGACACCAAAATCTGCTTCATTCGAAAAATGAAAGAGAAAACATAGGAACACTAATTTTCATAATCTTAGCACAAAGAATTTATAACTACAAAATTGAAGATGAAAAGGAATAAAAATCAAATGAGTAAAACTATTAAAAATCTAAGAAGAAATTGAATCCTCGTCTGAATCTGCAAAAAAAAAATCAAAAAGAAAAGGAAAAAAGAAAAAAGATTGAGTGATAAAAAACTTCGACTCCCACCTGTGATAATTCTGCTACCAGTTAATTCAATCGACGTGGTTTTGTACCCGGGCACACAATATAATTTGTGTTATTTTATACTATTATGTGCGTCCCTAGTTGGCGGGAGTTTTGTGAAAATTGACCATCGAATCACAATTTTGATTTATAACCCAGTCAATCCAAAATTTGGAAATATTCTCATTCTGAAAAATTGAAAAATAGAGAAAATAGCAAAAATATTTATTTTTGAAAAGTATTAATGGAATGATATGAGAAGTAATTAAATATAAAATATAATAAAATAATGATTAGTAGTTAGAGTTATGTGAGTGGAGAAATAGAAAATTTATGAAAAAATATATAATAATGATTGGTGATTGAGTAATTTAATTAAAAATAAAAGTTATAACTTTTAAAATATTTTTTGAAAAAAAATCTTATAATGAAAGGGTATCCAAGTACTCCCTCAATACTTAAACTAATCTATTTTAGCATTATAAATTGATATTTCTTACATATATTTATCAATTAAAGGGTATCCATGTACTCCCTCAATACTTGAACTAATCTATTTTATCATTATAAATTGATATTTCTTACATATGTTTATCAATTAATATTCATATTATGTCATGTCTGTTAATGTTTCCAATGTCATCCATTTTATATGAAAGCAATTTGTATATCAAGGGACGTCTCTCGATGAGTTTTACGTTAATGAATATATAAGAGGCGAGTGATAAATATAAATGAGAAAATAAATATTAGTTTTTACTTTTTCAATAAGAATTAAATTTTACTTTATAATCTTAACCCTCTTTTTATTATTTTACACCTATATTTCTTTTAGATTAAAGGATATTATGACCATTTGATATATATATATAATTATAACACCAATCGTCATTCTTAATCTACGTGAAATGGCCAATCACGACAGATAGAATGTGACAGAAGGAGTAATAAAAAGAGGAGTAAATTTGTAAAGTAACATTTAATTCTTTTTCGTAAAATAAATTATAACATTAATTCTCTCTTAAAAATGTAAGTTTGACAGATAAAATGAGATAAATGTTTTTCTAAAATGCGACAGATGGAACATGAGGAAGGAAGACTCCTTAATTTGTCCACATCTATTGTGAAACTAAGTGTATTCATTTGTAACTTATAAAGACATTTTAAATTTGTATAACATTTAATTCTTCTTCGTAAAATAAATTATAACATTAATTCTCTCTTAAAAATGTAAGTTTGACGGATAGAATGAGATAAATGTTTTTCTAAAATGTGACAGATGAAACATGAGGGAGGAAGACTCCTTAATTTGTCCACATCTATTGTGAAACTAAGTGTATTCATTTGTAACTTATAAAAACATTTTAAAATTTATTTCACTATAAGATTTGTAAGGATTTTTTTTTATTGATTTTACATATTTGTTGGGAGTTTATAAAAGTTTTGTGAAATCTCATGTTTAAAGGTGGGATTTGGTATATATAATTTACTTAGGGCAAAGACTCAAATGTGACGGTCACACGGGTCTTAAGTCATGTGACGGAGCCCCAAACCCGGTATAGAGCTTCGTCACATGATAAATGATTCAGGTGGCCGTCACACATGAGACTTGCTCACTTTAGAAGTATAGGAAAATCCAGTCAAAATAGAAATGCAAAGATTATTTGACTTTTTAAATACCTCATGACAATTTAAGAATTCAAAATATATCAAATGACTTTTATGGACATTTAATAATTCATTAAAAAACTCAATTAAATACCTTAAAACTTTTATAAGTTTTAAAATATCTTAATTAAATACTCCCTCCGTCCCACAAAAATAGTCCAGTATTCAATTTTCGTCCGTCCCACAAAGATAGTCCAGTTACCATATTTAACATATCATTAATTTTCATTTCCACACATACCCTTAATTAATATTCTTGAAATAATAGTTTTCTACCTCGTAAGTTGAGAATTAATGATTACAATGCAAAATTTTACTATTCCAATAACAAATAAACTAATTCCAACACTGATTTTTATAATTATTAATTGATATTAATAAATTCAAGAAGGGTATAATTAGAAAATATTAACTAAATTAATGACTTAACTATATAAACTGCGCATTTCTTAATCTGTGTGAAACCAACCACAAAACTATCATTTTGGGATGGAGTGAGTACATCAAAATTTTAAAAATCTTAAAATATCTTTGAAAGTCCTAAATTAATACACCCCTAATTATATAAATTGAGAACACCAAAGAGACACAGTCCTGATCATGTAATTTAATACACCCCTAAGTATATAAATTGAGAACACCAGAGAGACACAGTCCTGATCATGGTGGGTTCTGTGGGAAAGATCGAAGGTAATTCAAAGAAGGAGATCAGGACTCAAGGGAAAGTTGTTGAAATTGGGGATCTAAACAAGAGGCGCAAGCAGTGTGACCATGAAGAGGATAACGGGCCGGGTCAACAAGCCACAATGGAGCTGAATTAATTAAGAAATGGGTTGATTGATTGACCCAGAACCAATATATTTATTTATTAGGCTTTTTTATTTGGGCTGGACTACTCTGTTCTATGAAATGGCCTCCTTGTTTTGGCATCTAGTAGTACAATTCATTTTAATGCCTATGCTAGGTTAGAGTGGTCCCAACAAGGAGAAACGTTATATGCATGTGTTAGAGGAAATGGAAAGGCAGCAAAAAAGTTTACGTTATATGCATGTGTTAGAGGAAATGGAAAGGCAGCAAAAAAGTTTTCCTCAAAATATCTCTCTCCTTGCTTCTTATCTCTAATTCCATCTACTTCATCCCCAAGAAAATTACATTCATATCAACGTTTCATTCAAAGAAAAAAGAAAAGAAAAGAAATTCCCTAAAAATTATATCAATTTGCAATGCACAGCTTTTGAAAAGATAAAAAACTTTTGATTTGGTAAGGTTTTGGTTATTTATTAGTTACTCCTTACATCTATTGTTATTTCATTTTCACTCACGAAATGCTTGTTCAAGGGTTAGGTTAATAATTTACTAGTCTTGTGCTTAAAAACTATATTGGCCAGATGGTTGAAACACGAAGGCAATACTACAATACAGTTGAGAATATTGGAGTCGAAGCTCATATAAAGGGAGTTGTGTTATTCTTTTATTCTCTAAGCCTTTATTCCGACAGTCTGCCCCCAAAAAAATTTTCTTTTAATTTCTATGTTATATTATCATATTAACACATATAATTAAATACTACTAAAAAGAATATAAGAAATAAATATTTTAAATCCTATAGAGTTCAGACTTTACTGGCTTTAGTCAGACACAAATAACACGAATAATAACCGGATCAAGTTGGAAGAAATTTGACAAAGATGACTAAACACCTACTTAAGTTTGAGAAAGAAAAACAAAGAGAGATTTGACGCAAATAACACAATTTTTTGTCTCAAAAGGACCCGCGGATCCAAACATGACAAGAATCGCCATTCTTAATAAGGGCATCCCAATTCAATCTGGGATCTGCAGATGCCCCAGAGTTTCTAAACAAAGACATACATATGACGACACTCTGAATATTGTTAAAGGCATAGAATCAAGATTACATATTGTTCGTTTGCTTCCAATTCTAATAGGCTGAGTCACATGAAGTTAAAGCAATCAGCTACGAAACACTCTCATGCAGCTTCAAACTGTTTCGTTTCCCTAAGAAAAAAGACGAGCTACAGCTAAAACTTAAAATAAAATGGAAAAACTTTTGCCTCAAGCAGAGGAGATAGTAGCACCCTACAGTTCGTCCTGCGCGCAAATTCAAAGAAATATCAATGAGAATGGAGCCCAGTGGAATGCCGAGAAAATATTCAAAACAAACAAAAGAATAAATTTCTTACGTGTCCATGGCTATCGTCCGAGTCTGCAGAGTCCTCTTCAGAACCGGATTTGATATCATCATCAGGTTCTTTTCTATCATCAACATCATCATCTTCATCCTCAGCCTATTAAACATACAAGGTTACAATCAGGCGTTGTTTATTACGACATATCTAAACAAAATAATTCAAGGGAAGAATTTAGAGCTTACATCAGAGTCAGCTGGTTCGTCGTCCTTTGATTCCTGAAAAGAGGGGGGGGAACTTAATAAGCAGCAGAAAAATTACTAATAAAATAAAGACGTGCAAAGAGAAGATTCATTCAAAGTTAAGAAACCTCTTCTTCTCTCTTCTTTTCTGCCTCATCAAAAGCAGCCTTCTCAACCTGATATATCAAACAAACATCATTAATTAACCAATGAGAAGTTTGAAACAATCCACCTCTTTGCAAGGAAAACCATGGTCAGGGGAAATGTGGAAGGAAAACAAATCATTTAAAATAACAAAAAAGACATACATCCTTTTGTTTGCCCCATGTTTCTTCAGCTAGCTTCTTAGCATATTCAGGGTCATCAGATACCAAGACATTGTCAAACAAGGTTCCTGATTTCACCTGCAATATTTTAAGTAATTGCTCTCAGTTTATTAATTATGATCTATTGAAAAACAAGAAACAACAGAAAAAAAAACCCCAGAAGTTTCTTACCTGCCACAACTCAATTCCTACATACTTCAATTTAGGGAAAACATAGATATCGGGATCATCCTTGAAATCTGCAATCATAGAAATATTAAGATTAGCCAATTTAAGACTCAATGACAAAATTAGAGTGATTTAGGGCTAAACGAGCACTTAAAATACCTGGGTTATCTATCATTGGTGCCTTCCACTTGCCCTTGTAGTTAGGGTTCTTGATTTTCTGTCAATGTAAAAGGCTAGGTATAAAGGAGTTCGTTCAAATTGTAAATACAAATTAATTAAAAGGGTATTCCACAAACCTTTGCCTTCCATGGGCCCTTGTAATCGGGGTTGGGAATGGTTGGAGGAGTCCAGTCACCATCCTCCTCTTCATCCCAGTCCTCAGGCTGCAAATGTGAACAGTTTTACATAATTAATTACAAGCCTCGATGCATTAGCGCACAGGATCAGAAATTGGATATCATCATTTAGTTACCTTTTTGGCTTCAGCATCCTCAATCTCCTTCGGGATGTCATCATAACCCTATTGACAAAAGTTAAACATTTTCAGTTCTGAAATAAAATCAATACCATGAGATTCCCTAAGCAAAATAAATAAAGACTTTGTACCTCTGGCTTTTTGTCCTCGGGATCAGGAATGAACTCCTTATCGTCCCAATCCTCAGGCTGCCATGATGATGCAGAAAGGAATAAGTGTGAAGCAAAGTAGTAGAACATATATGATTTTAAATAAATAAACCAACAATAACAAACCTTTTTAGCTTCGGGGTCCTTGATCTTCTTTGGGGGGAGAATAGACCAGTCAGTGTATACGCTACCA
The DNA here is from genome assembly GCA_014905375.1 of Phtheirospermum japonicum. NCBI lineage: Eukaryota > Viridiplantae > Streptophyta > Magnoliopsida > Lamiales > Orobanchaceae > Phtheirospermum > Phtheirospermum japonicum. The sequence continues at coordinate 930,537 of BMAC01000158.1, forward strand.
GATTGCTTCTCCTCATTGTCAATGAGAATGCTGTATGTAGCATCAGGACGGAGGATGAAAGTGTAGACATGGCTCAATTGGTCAGTCTCACATGGAACGTCCTTGTTGATCAAGTGGTTGGTTTCATTGTGGGTCAGAATAGCATGGACCTTCTTGGTGCTGTACCCACAGATGTCTGGTCCAAACATGATACTGCACACAACCAAAAATAACCAATCGGCATGAACAAACTAAATAAGAAAAACAGAAATACATTACATGGGAAGTATGAACAATGAATTACCTGTATGGGGTGTCACCACCGAACTTTTTCTGGTCAACTTCACCACTCAGTAATTTCATGTATCCACCACCACAGTCGAGCTTCTGCTCATGCTTGACAGAAAACTGAAAAACTAAGGTCTTATCTTTATTGCTGAATTCGGGGAATTCAGCTGAGATGGCATAGAACCTATAATCTTCACTGGTCTGGATACCTATAGTAAGATACAGGAATAATTTACCACTTTAACATTATATAATTTCGATATACAACAAAAACTGTTCATCAATTGCAGGTCATAATTACCTTTGTCATTAACGTCCCCATTCCACTTCCCAGAGGTGTAATTCCACTCACCAGCCAAGTTGTCCTCTTTCTTCCAGTCAGATTTGACCCACCGACTCTCCCATCCCTCTATAGAATACATCATACAAAAGTATTTGTACAAAAGCCATGAATGTTAACAACTATAAATTTATAGATAACATAAAAGATAGAAGCAAACACAAAACATAAAATAAATTGACCAATTTTACATTTCTGTCAAAGGGAAAGAAGCACACCTAATTTGAATAGGGTAATGCCATTCATTGAACACAACAACATTGCAAGCAGTGTTAAGTACTTTCTATCCGCGTATTTAGCCTTTCCAATATGAAAAGGTTCACATTTAAGATCAGTATTCAGAAATAAAATCATGAGCACTTTAAACACACAAATGTGAGGCCTTCTTATATAAGCTTGTATATTTACAATAGTCAAGAGGGATAAAATCGTTCTCTGTCATTACATATTATTTGCCCGTGGGCCACATTGCAAACGGAGCTAATTCGTTTTTTTTTTTTTTGAAAATGAGAAGGAAAAAGCTAGATCACCAACAATGCAACACAACTCATACAATAAAATAATCTCATAACCAGTATCAATTAAATCGCTAATTTCACAATCAAATCACTAAAATGTATTTCATCGTAAATTGAGAAATCATCCCGGATCTGTACTAATTGATCTCAATCTGATTCAAATTAAACTAAAAATGGCATTCCTTCTATTCAAAGATTCAGATCGGCATAAAACGCAGAAACTAAGCTCCAATCATTCAATTATGAACCGCAAACCATCAGTCAATGACTCGAAATGAAGGCAAAACTGAAACAGCACAAACATCATTATCTCTGTAGCTACAAGCTAATTAAAAGTAGAGAAAACAGTACCATCAAAACGCTCCTCGAAGATTACTTTGGCAGAGGAGACCACGAGGAAGAGAGATAGAGCAACGGCTAAAGGGAGAAGGTTAGGGTTCAGTGTCCGCAATCTTCTCTGTGTAATCGCCATGACTGTTAGTTGTTGAGATTGAAGCGAGTATACCAGTTCAGTGGGGTTGGGGTTTATATAGCATGAATTTTTCTTCGGGATTTGCATTTTAAGCACCGTGTCTGACGTGGAAGTCTGAAGGCGTGGACCAATTAGAGAGAGACACATAACCATGAGTTTGTCATTGATTCCACGTGGCTGATCAGGATTGGGAATTAACACGAATTGGAGCGTCCCCTTTGTGAGACGACACTTGGAAGGCAAGACTGATAATACTGGAATGTCGAGTTTACCCTTCGGGAGTGGAAATTATTAATTAATGTTGTGTATAAATAGTACATTCACCGAATTTTATAGCATCTTTATTGCATTATCGATTTTGGGAAGTCTGTCGTTATTGCATCTATAGATATAGAGATGTTGATTATTTTAATACATGTTCGTACTAAAAAATATTCTGCATGTTTTCGATTAATTGTTGTTTTAGAATTATATCTAGAACTAATTTGAAAACTCACGGGTTATATGGGTACAGGGGGTGTAATCGAGTTGATTCGAATCAAACATTGTTAAGTTCGAGTTCGAGCTCGACTACAAAACTTAACGAGCTCAATTTTTTCAAACTCTCAGTTCGTTTGGAAATTCGACAAGCTCGAGCTCGACTCGAATCGCCTCGAGTTACTTAATATTAATTAAGAAAAACTAAAAAGCATAAAATAAAATAATTAATATTATTTTTATTATATATTTAAGGTATATATATAAATAAGTAAGAATAATAAGGATAAAATTGTAAATTTAGGAAAAACTCGATTAGGCTCGCGAGCCTATCGAGCCAAGTATCACTGACCTCGAGTTCGAGCTCGATACATAATCGAGTAGCTCGAGCTCGAGTTAGGCTCGAATAACCTCAAGTCGATTTCGAACTTTTTTCGAGTCGATCCCGAGTAGCACACGAGCCGGCTCGGCTCATTTACACCCCTATGGGCATATCAAAGGTTTAAAAAGGCGTGAGGTGTGGCAAGGCGTCAATACTAAGCCTCAAGTTTTGAAAATTTAGACGTGCCTGGGCGAAGCCTATGCGTGAAAAGGCATTTTCAAGTATTTTGTTATTTTTTTTATTATATTAATATAATAAGTAAAAAATTATGTTTAACAAATTTGTCTACATATTTTTCGATATAGTTAGCAAAATACCGATCATATAATATATACAAAATCAATGTACTATTCACGGTCTCATGTAAGATGATCATACTTTTCAAATCATAAGTTATACTTTTAATGTATAAAATAAAATCATACTTTTCAAAACAACTATTCACATTTTTCTGAAAAGTATGAATTTCACAATAAAAACATGATATTTTACTATAAATGTATAATCATTTTCATAAGACACTCTTACAATAATTTTTGAAAAATATTAGTTATTTGATCATTTTTAATGTCATTATATATTTTGTAATATTTGGCTAAATTAAAGAAAATATATAGGTTACTCATCTAAAAGGCGTACGCCTTTTCACGCCTAGGCGCGCCTAGACGGTCAACAAAACAAGTTGACCGTCTTTTCACACGCCTAGGCACTAGGCGAGGCGTTTTTTCCACGCCTCACGCCTAGGCGGCGCCTTTTAGAACACTGGGCAAATCAAAAAATGTATTAAAATAAATTTTATCAAAAGAAATTATTAACTTAACAAAGTGAATTCTTAATACAACGAAAAAAATATTATTCACTCTAAATTTTAGAAAATTTCATTGTAAACTACATTAACTGTCTTATCAAGAATGTCATTTATTGCTCCTGCGTGCCGGCTAGGCAATCGCTCGAACTTATTCTTATTACAGTAAGGCCAACAAGTTTTGAAAAATAATTTATCAACTTGAAAAATGAATTATATATACATACGAAACACAAATATAATTTAATATTGGTAAATGAGTTTTTCAATTATTTATTTTTCCTTAATATCAAATGATAATTTGTTTTAAATTATTGAAAATTGATTAATTGTATATCTTTAAAACTAAAATAGTAAATAATTATGCATCAAAAGATACCAATGAAATTGCCACAGTAACTTCCATAGTAAAATAACTGTCCTACAGCATGACAAAAGAAGATTTGTTAATCTCTCGAACCAATTTTATTTTCATATGGGAAATAACAATACGTCCACAATTATACGATTTGAAAGGAGAACACTTTCTTTTTAACCAGACAAAGAATAATAAATAGCAATTTCAAGAAAAATAACACTTAATACAACAATGGGTTTTTGTGGTCAATTCTCTCTCTAAACCTCGATTAAGAGAAGATTCTCCGCGCCTCCGCCACAACCCCACCACAAATCTGCCGCTGATTAAGATGAATCTGGGAATTTAAATGGAGCATGAAACCTCGATTACTAGAACTATTGTTTGTTCTAATGAAAATGATACAAAAAGCCCTAATTTCGCACATGAAATTAACCACGGCTAAATGGTTTCAACAAAAATCATTGAAAAGGTTATTCTCTTCATTATTTCTTAAAATTTTCAAAATTATATAGTATATTATGTGGAATAATTTTCGAAATCATATATTAATTGTAGAAATTGTCACTTTCTCTACAAACTATGTCACTTTTCTTTACAAAAATTATCACTTGTTATATGTGAACTCAATTGCAGTCTACAACTTGGCATAATTTATTTCTTATTTTTTGTGCAGTAATATATTTGTTGAAAATTGTCACTTTCTCAGTAAACCTTGCCACTTTTGTGTACAAAAACTGTCACTTTTATTAATTATGAATTATACCGCATTTTCGATGTACTGTGCTTTGTTCGTACAAACAACATGTCACTTTGTATACAAACCAATGTCACTTTTATTTACAATCATTGTAACTTATTATAAATAACTCTAATACATTCTAAGACTATCACTATTGGTTTATGGAATTTGTTGGTAGAAAAAACGTGTCACGCAAAATGTTGTAAATTGAATTAATTTTAATTAAATGGTACAGCGATAATTCATGCTAATGAATTATATAGGATTATTCTACGTGTCGTGTAGATAATCGTAGCATTTTGAATTTCTCAAATCCATTTATTGGTGAGTGAGAAATGATGCTTGGAAGTTGAACGGTTTGCTTTATTGTTTTATCAGTTATCCCACATTGAATGTTAGTCAATGTGGAAGAGAGTTTAAAAATGATTACATTTCTTTAATGTACATCAAGTGGGCCAGAGAATGTTGTGGGCTTTGTGTAAACAAAGTTCCCGCGGGCTCTTGGACTTGGGTTCGCCAGTCCACCTTCGGCGGACCCGAGCCCGAGCCCGGGCCCCGGGCCCCGGTCCTGGGCTCTGGACTCTGGACTTGGGTAATTGGTCCGAATTGGCTGGTCCGAGTGGGTCCTGGTTCTGGTTCAAACCCTGGCTTACTTTTTAGCCATGTGCGGTTTGACCCCTGGTCTTTCCCAAACGCCTAAGAATACAAACTCTTGATCTCCTGACCGTTCAGACGTTTCTTGACGTTTGAATTCAACATGCATGTGTCTGCACGCTTAACCTGTCCAGGTTCTTGCTGGCTTTTGCTGACTGTTGGAGAGACTTAATGACGCATTTAAAAACGTCATTAAGTAGGCTGTCACCTCCCCTGGAAATCCCTATATAAGGGTGTTTTTCTCCAGTTCGTTTACTTTTTCCTTACACAGAGAAATCACCTGAAAAACAACATCACTTACACAGCATATTGCTTCAGTGTTTTCTTTCTTACATAGCTCGTTCCAATTTCTTTCAGTTCGTCGGAGCTCTGGTTTCTAACAGTGCTGTTAAACCAGAGACGAAAAGTCATTTTACCTTTGGGGACGAATTGCCTAAAACGAAGAGCACTAGCGGGGCAATATCGTCTTGCGGGAAGAGATTTTTTCGACTCGACTTGAATTATTATTTTCTATTTTTCTGTTCTCTTTTTCAGTTTTGTGTTATTTAGTTACATACCTGTTCGTGCTCTACTCAGAGTTGTATTAGTTTTTTTTAAACACAAAACAATATCACTTTTCTTTACAAATATTGTCACTTATGATAAGCCGACGTTCAGGATACGGGGGGCCAAGATGATATCGTGGTTGCGGCTTATTTCTCACCGGCGCAATCCTTCAGCAGGTTGTTCAGGTTGTCATAGCACACAATCTTTTTTGTTGTAAGTTTGTTAATTTTTTTAATTAAAAAATATTATGGTGTTAATATTTTATTTTATTTTATTTTTGTGTTGATTGCATCTGTATTGTGTGTAATTTTTGCACGGCGATTACAATTGATCAAGTGGATAATGTGTTTCCTTTAAAAAACACTTGTTGATTCTAGTAGTTGTCTTCCCTATAAGGAAATCTTGATGGATATTTAAGAGTAAGGTATAAAGGATGCAACTCGTTGATACGTTTCAAATTATCAGATTAATTCTTTACTAAAATATTCATATTATCACTTGAAGAATTAAGATCACCAACAACCAATAGAGAAAGTTCGTCCACTTTTGAAAAATTGAGTGTCCTTCCACCATTGCCTCTTCTCCTAAGTAGACGCAATCTCACTTCAACATCATCATATCCAAACGTTTGTTTTGACATTCTAAACGACTTAACCAAATAGTTTTCATTATCCATCATGGATTGTAGGTCTGCTACAACTTTGGTATGAAGCTAATTTTTTATTGTTGCCTCATAGTGGATTGTAGGTCCACTATGATTGCCACATTCCAAAAAAGGTACGTGACATTGGTCATCATCAAACAACGTTTACTAAGTTGGCAAATTCATAAAAAAAGGTTCAAAAAAAGCCCGATCGAGCTTTTTTGCTGACGCGGCGTGATTCAATACTTTCTTATCATATTTTTTTAATTTTAAATATTAAATTAAAAATAAAACACTGATTTTTTTTTTTTCATTTTGGTCCATTATATTGGCCACATTTTAGAAAATGTAAGTTAAATTGGCCATTGTCAAACCATATCTGCTAAGTTAACCAATTTATCAAAAAAGGTTCAAAAAAGTTTTGATCAAATTTTTTTTCTGACGTGGCATGATTTTATATTATTTTATCAATTTTCTTTTATTTAAATATTAAATTGATGACAAGATTTATTTTGCCTCCATTTTCTTTTCTTTTAATCAAATTAATAAAATTTTAATTAATAAGAAATTAAGAAAAAAAATCAGTGATAAATATATAAATATAAAATAATTCCTCAGATTTTATAAAATTAATATAATAATTTATATGATTTTTATATTATTAAAAATTTAATTAATACAAAATTAATAAATTCGGAGAAAAATATAAGAATATAAAATAAATCTTAAAAAATAATATATATATATATATATATATATATATATATATATATATATATATATATATATATGAGAAAATCTATTATAAATGAATTTTGAACTCCCTATATTTATTATATATTTTTTAATATTTGTATTATATTTTTATATTTATAAATGATTTATATTAATTCTTATTGATTATGATTTTATTAATTAGATTAACGGAAAGAGAAAAGAAAAACATAAAAAGAAAAGGGAGAACAAAACACATTTTTGTCTTTAATTTATTTTGTATAATTATAGAGAAATTATAAGAAAATATAGAATTATACCACATTAGAAAAAAATCCGATCAAGGCTTCTGTGGACCTTTTTTGATGAATTGGTTAACTTGGTAGATATGATTTGATGATGGCCAATTTAACGTACTTTTTCTGGAATGTGGCTAACATAGTGTACCAAAATTTAAAATTTTCCCCTTTTTTTAAATTTAATATTTAAAATTAAAGAAAAATGATAAGAAAGTATTGAATCACACCACGTCAGCAAAAAAGCCCGATTAGGCTTTTTTGTACCTTTTTTTATGAATTGGCCAACTTAATAGACGTTGTTTGATGATGGTCAACATCACGTACCTTTTCTGGAATGTGGCCAACATAGTGTACCAAAAATAAAAATTCCCCGATTAAGAGGCCCGATCTTGAGTAATAGAATTTGGAAATGTGGATATTTGGTCAAAATTATACACGTCAGCTAGTATATTGATACACATTAAATACTAAAGTCAATGAGTGAGTTTATTGTGATATTTGTGATGTGGTTAATTTGATCTTGGTGAAGAAGATGAAAAATAGTTAGATCAATACATAGAAAATAACTTGAAATTAAATTACATTTAGAAAAAGGAGCAATAGTCATTGGGCAGATAGAGCTTCACAAGCCTAAGTCTCATTCGGGGAAGATTAATAGAGCGATTAATTATTCTTGAGGTATCTTATACTATTATATCTTCATCCATGTCAACATCTAGCTTGAATTCCATTGCGTTTGTTATTTCTTGCACGTTTGATCATTTATGGTCTCGGTTGTTAATAGTGAAAGGTCATGTTGGGCTCCAATATCGGTTGCATGAATAACATCTTGAAGTACATGTCTCCACCACTCGAATGAGACTACCTCATCTGCATCCCCTTTCCAAATGGAAGGGTAGGATATTCCCGTATGGTCATTATCCCTATTGATTGAACCTTGGTAGTCCGGAGTGCATATGCTCCTCTTCTTTATGTAGGGTCCAATGAAAATACTCTATGGCATCCGGGATGCGGCATTGAATGACTGACATTTAGTTACGGTACTTCTTAAAGAGATGTTCTCTATAGGACTTTAAGAAGTCTTGTCGTACCTCGATTAGTAGGAATGTATTATGGCTCTCCAATGTGCCCTCCATTCCAGTTGTATCTTTTTCAGCTACTTAGAAGGATATAATCTTGGTATATTTCTCTTCGGAATGCTTCAAATATTTTAAAAGTTTTTTATCCATTCAGGAGCACACCTCAACTAGTTGTTGTTCTATTTATAGTCACCTTAGTGAGGGGGATGTTCAAGGCAAATAACTGTGATTTAAGGAATTATTTTGGAGAAGTGCATGCATGGAATATGATGATTCGATCTACTTGTTTACTTTAGTAAGATGGCACATCATAAAATGAATTATCCTGGACTTTGAGTATTCTATAGATTTTGTCGATTGATTTCAGGAAAGAAAGTGGTTAGAATGTGGAGGAGTTATCTCATATCTCTGGTATCCATTAAAGTTATCTCATTGGGTTGGTCACTAGTATTCTTATCAGCTTAGATTTTGATCCGTCGGGTAAGAGGTGGGAAATTTGCCCAAAAAGAATTTTTGGCTCACCCATTATTTTAGGAGATGTGAGGGAAGTTTGGATGCGACCATGTGGTGATGAAAAAGATGTAGGTAACACCTTGACCTCAAAATCCTTTGAGTATTTATCCCCGTTTGTAGCCTTGCGTGCTTTCACTTTCCTTTGAATAGGGAGGGCTTTTTGCATGCTTTCACTTTCGCTTTCACTTTCTAAGTATGTAATGACTGAGTTAATTGATGTCGTCCTCGAGCTCAAAGTGCACTGGAGGACCGAACGAAATATTAAGTATCTCTACTTGATGAGTAGGAGAGCTCGGCCTAATGAAGGGTGATCCCAGTGCGTAACCTATAGACCTTTGAGGAGACTTGTACATATTAATATATGTTTTTCATGTGTTTCTATTAATTTTTCTTGAGTGTATATCTTTATTATTGTCTTAATTTGAGTCATTTTTGTCTTATTTCAAACTTTTGTAGTTTGTTTCATCTTTTTATTACTTTTCATTTTTTTTTGGTGTTTTTTAGGATTTTTATATTATTTTACTGTGTAGGGTCAAACTTGGTTAATGTGGGCTCTAGCCGAGGTCGGAAGTCGGGCTAAGACTGAAAATCTTTGTGACAAGTAAATGGTACAAAGATCGAGTGGATACAACTAAAAATCGAGAACGTGTCTAGCCATGACCGCACGCCGTCAGCTTCATACCTAAAAGTCCTACACGCAAGGATTCATGTGAATCTCTGACCCTTCTAGCCTTGATCACCACTCTCGGAAGAATCACTTATTATTAGTGCGCCCTCTCACATCATCCACTCAACACCTCTCGGAAGCTGTTGCATATGCCCACATCCTTCTCCAGCTACACCCAGCACTACCACACCATGGTCGCAACCCCTCGCATGTATCGGTAGTAGCTGTGAACCATGCCCATCACCCTTTGGCATCAATGTGCGTGCTACTCGAACCCTCTTGAAACTCCCACAACATTGAGCCGAATGATGAATCGCTTGATTTACTCACTAATGAGACTATTGTTGAGAGTATTCATGATGCCTCCCCCATTCCCCATATTGAGCCTATTTTGATTTTGGAGGCTATTTTCTCAGTATTTCTTGTGACTGTGGATTCTAGGTTGAACAATCTTTGGGCCGATTTCTTGGAGCACCATGAGAAGCTCTGATCTGAGATGGTTAAATTCTTTACCATCTTGAACAACAACATCAACAATTTAAGCGGTCAACTTCATAACATTGAAGTTCTTTTTCATCCGACAGTTCCTCATGATATGGACCCCGCCTTTTTCCAATCTAAACCATAAACAGGATTAGATCCTTCTCTACCAAACCCCTTCTTCTTAATTTTCTTTAAAAATAAATATAAAAAACAAAAAATCTAAACAAATTGAAAAAGTTGAAACTCTTAAAATGTTCTTTGTATATATTTCAGTTTATACTTGTATTAGTCTTTTGTGCTCGTTTTTCCTTTTTCTCCCACTTACACTTTTTATAGGTTTCTCTCACTTTGGTCGTTTGTGTGGAAATCACCACTAGACTCTTTCCATAAATTATGATGTTAGGGGTGTATATCTTTCCCAACAATTTTATTATTTTTTCTTGATTTATGTGCAATGGGGCATTTCTTGACTTAAGTGTGGTGATATTGTCTTGTTTTGATGTATCTTATATGGCTTGCTTATGATAATGAATTTACCACCAATAGAAGGTTGACAAAAAGTTTTTAACAAATTTAAACTAGCCGTATTAGCGAAGGCATTATCAAATGAAAGTGAAAAAATTTTGTACCTAAATGATACTCGGATAAAATATTGGATATTTTGCACGAAATATTCACCGCGGTATGCGAACTATTAAACTCTCAATATGCAATTAAAATGTTTTTGCAAAATCCAAGAATTATCAGCCCAATGGCATGTAATTCCCGTATTATTATTATTATTATTATTATTATTATTATTATTATTATTATTATTATTATTATTATTATTATTATTATTATTATTATTATTATTATTATTAAAAAAAGTAACAAACTTGATATTATTGAACTTACAATAAAATAATAACAAAATGTTGTAAAACGAAATAACAAAAATCCACAATAAAAATCAAATAACATATAAATGATCTTATTATTTTTAATATTAATTAGGGTATTTATTCTAACTATGTTAAGAAAATTTACATAATTAAAAAAAACTATATTTTTAATATTAATTAGTGTATCTATCTTAATTATGTTAAGAAAATTCTTACGTAATTAAAAAAAAATCATAGGTGATATTTCTTTCAATATCCTACTCATCTTTTTTTTCTCTCTCCAAACCTCTATTATAGATAGATAGATAGATACGATAGATAGATAGATATGGATTTATGCTTTATTATATTTCTAATCATAGATTATTTCTTATTCGAATATATTGATTTGAATGCATGCTTTAGATAGTAGGCAATTGCTTGTACATATTTTGCGATATTGTCTTGAATTGGACCATGTTAGGCTTGTGAGTATTTGATATAAATCAATGCATATGCAGAACCAATGCGAGGGTTTATGAAAGCACTAAATCTTATGAACTGTTGGGAGTTGAATTGCATATTGTGAGTTTTGAGATGATCATTTTGTGTAATTCAATCAACGTTTCCCGGAGAGAGAGTAATATAAGCGATTACTTTATAAGATAGTGGAGCTATAAAGACTCAATTATTTGAGAAACGAGAAGTTATTAAATTTATTATTTTGGAATATCATTTAACATCCTTTTCTTCTATGTGTTCTTAGTTTAATTTGTTTATTGTGTTTTATTTTATTTATTAATCATCAATCCTTATTTTTATCTAAATAAACTTTGTACTATTATAATCACGGTACTCGCTAGAATAGTTAATTAGTTTATGTGAAATAAGACCGCCCCTACTAATATCGAAACTGGTACACTTGTGGTGTTCAAAAAAAAAAAAAAAACGAGAGAGAGAGAGAGACAAACTAGCACCGATACTAATCAGCGAACCATGGCTGGGCCCTCGGGCATAATATTACTTTTCGTGCAAATTCATGTTTTTAATTTCAAGCAAATTTGCAATGTTTCTCTTCACTTTTATGTACTGTAACTAGCACACTTTAACCAATTATGATGATCCCTCTAAACAAGCCCAAGCTTAGTGTCAAATGTCTCCTCTATTACGAAGACCGCCCGGTCGTGAAGCCTTGTCCGAGGGATGTTTTTTTATTTGCATTCACGCCTTTTGGAAAGAGTTGCTAAATTAAGTTCGAGTTTAAGTGAATGAAGTATGACTGCCTTACCAATAGTTGAAACTCAATTGGTCGTAATTTAGAAATTTTTTTGTCCCATTTTATATTGTATTTATATTTTCAAAATATAATTATTGTTACTTTTTACTTTCTTAATAAGAACTAAATATTACTTTACTACTTTTACCCTAACTTTATTATCTAACACTTTTAATTATTTTAACAAAAGAATATTATGGTCATTTGATAAATATAATTATATAACACCAATCATCTTTTTTAATTTTCGGTAAAATGGTCAATTGAGACAAATAGGATGAGACGGGAGAGTAACGAATACTCTCTTATTTCTATTTATTTGTTGTAATTGACTATTTCATGCAGTTAAGAAATATAATTGACATTTATAATTATAAGTTTCAAATGACCATAATATCCTTTAGTTGGAAGACTTAAAAGTGTAAAATAATAAAGGGATGAGTACAATTAGTAAAGTAATATTTAAATTTTCATTGGGAAAATAAAAAATAACATTAATTCTCTTTTAAAAATATAAATGTGACATGAAAATTACTAAACGCGACAAATAGAGGGAGTAATGGATAGATGGTAGCTGATATAGCTAATTTTAAATGACAAGCTAATTTTAAATGACCGTTTAATAATATAGCTGCTTGAAAGTTATATTACCAATATATACATGATTGAAATATAAAATAATATAAATGAAATCTATAAATAATAATAAATAAATTTATAGAATATTAAAGATTTGCTAAAAAAAAAAAAAAAAGAGAGAGAAAATATAATTATATTAATGAATAAAAATTTAATTATGTATAAAAATAATATTTTTGTAAAAATATAAAATAATGTGTAAATTTAATTATGTATAAAAATATTTTTGGAAAGTATAGATGAAATATATAATTAAAAAAAAAAAATCACAAGCAAAATAGCATTTGTACGATTTTAAATTACAAGCAAATCACTTCCTAAGCTGTCTCCATGTGAATAAAAAAATGAGAACTGAAGAAATACCCCTGAAATGGCTGACTTTAATAGAGGTGTCATAAATCAGAATAAAGACTAATCAGAATAAATGCAGGGGCAGGTTGTTCATTTAGTAGCCTTTACCCTACAAGAAGGCCGTGTCCATTTAGGCAAAGACTCAATCAAATGTGACGGTCACATGGGTCTTTTGTCATGTGACGGAGCCCCACACCCAACAAATCTGCCTAGTCCGACCCAATTTGATGGACCAAATCCGGGTCTGAATAAGTATAGAGCTCCATCACATGATAAATGATCCATGTGGCCGTCACACAGGAGACTTGCTCGTCCATTTATTCTCATAACACCAAATTGGTAAAAAAAAAAGAGATTCCGAACATGGATTTTATTTCAAATATCATCATTCCAACATGGTAGGAGGAATATAGTAAGTAACCATAACAAGAAAAACGGTATGAGATTTAAAAAAAAAAGAAGACATTCTGAAGATCGATCATTAAGCCACAGAATCATATGATAAGGTCGGTTTCTCTTCTAAACCTAAAAAAGCAAAATCATATGGATGTTAAAGCAATCAGCTACAAAATACTCTCATGCAGCTTCAAACTGTTTCGTTTCGCTAAGATAAAAGACGAGCTATGGCTAAAAAGTAAAATAAAAAAGGAAAAACTTTTGCTTCTCAGGCAGAGGAGATAGAGTTCAGTACTCTGAGCACCCTACAGTTCGTCCTGTAGGAAAATTCAAAGTGGAAAATAGTGAGAATAGGGCCCTTGTGGAATCAGAGAATATATTCTAAACGAATGAATTTCTTCTTACATGTGCATCGCTGTCGACTGTGTCTGCAGCATCTTCGTCAGAACCGGATTTGATATCAGTATCTTCAGGGTGTTTTCTATCATCAACATCATCATCTCCATCCTCAGCCTGTTAAACATATGAGAGGTTACAGATCAGGACATTCTCTATTATAACAACAATAAATAAGATAATCCGAGGACAGAATTTAGAGGGTTACATCAGATTCAGCTGTTTCGTCGTCCTTTGATTCCTGAAAAGGAGAGATTTTTTTTTAGTAAATAGCATGAGGCACAAAATGTAATGGTCAGGTTGCAAGACATTTTGAAATAAATGAAAAACTGATTTATGTTATTATACCTCCTCTTCTTTCTTCTTTTCTGCTGCATCAAAAGCAGCCTTCTCAGCCTGAAATATCAACACAAACATTATTCAGTTACCAATGAGATGTTTGACACGATACATTTTTTTGGCAAGAAAAATAAATCTTGGTAAAAAGAAAAGGATTTTTTTATTATTATTAAACATACATCCTTTTGTTTGCCCCATGTTTCTTCAGCTAGCTTCTTCGCATATTCAGGGTCATCTGATACCAAGACATTGTCAAACAAGGTTCCCGATTTCACCTGCAATATTTCGAGTACTTGCTCTCAGTTCATCAATAAAGATTTAAGGAAAAACGAGTAACAGAAACCGGGTATAAGTTTCATACCTGCCACAACTCAATCCCTACGTACTTCAATTTAGGGAAAACATAGATATCTGGATCATCCTTGAAGTCTGCAGTAAATTCAAATATTGAGATTAGCCCATTTAAGAGTAACAATAGTAGAGTGACTCACTCTTGGGCAAATGAGAGACAACATTACCTGGGTTATCAATCATTGGTGCCTTCCACTTGCCCTTGTAGTTGGGGTTCTTGATTTTCTGTCAACGTAAAAGGCTAGCTATAAAGGAGTCCTTTCAAATTGTAAATACAAATTAACAAAACAGATTATTCAACAAACCTTTGCCTTCCATGGGCCTTTGTATTCGGGGTTGGGGACGGTAGGAGGAGTCCAGAGGCCATCCTCGTCTTCATCCCAGTCCTCAGGCTGCAAATGGAAACGGTTTTAGGTAAAACATTAATTACAAGGCTTAATGCATTGGTGCACAGGATCAGTAATTGGACATCTCATCATCTAGTTACCTTTTTAGCTTCAGAATCCTCAATCTCCTTCGGGATGTCATCATAACCCTAATACACGACAAACATTTCAGTATTTAAATAAAATCAATACCATTACATCAAAAAAATTAAAGACAACATACCTCTGGTTTTTTGTCCTCGGGATCAGGAATAAACTCCTTATCGTCCCAATCCTCAGGCTGCCATTATGATGCAGAAAGGAATATACGTGTAAGTAGTAGAACATATATGATTTGAAAGAAATGTAAAAAGTAAATAGGCCAACAATTACAAACCTTTTTAGCTTCAGGATCCTTAATCTTCTTTGGGGGAAGAATAGACCAGTCAGTGTATACGCTACCAGATTGCTTCTCCTCGTTGTCAATGAGAATGCTGTAAGTAGCATCCGGACGGAGGATGAAAGTGTAGACATGGCTCAATTGGTCAGTCTCACATGGAACGTCCTTGTTGATTAAGTGGTTGGTTTCATTGCGGGTCAGAATAGCATGGACCTTCTTGGTGCTGTACCCACAGATGTCCGGTCCAAACATGATACTGCGCACAACCAAAAACAACCAATCAGCATGAACAAACTAAATAAGAAAAAAAGAAATATATTACATGGTAAGAATGAACAATGAATTACCTGTATGGGGTGTCACCACCGAACTTCTTCTGGTCAACTTCACCACTCAGTAATTTCATGTATCCACCACCACAGTCGAGCTTCTGCTCATGCTTGACAGAAAACTGGAAAACTAAGGTCTTATCTTTATTGCTGAATTCGGGGAATTCAGCTGAGATGGCATAAAACCTATAATCTTCACTGGTCTGGATACCTATAGTAAGATACAGAAATAATTTTACCTCTTTAACACTATATAATTATCGATATACAACAAAAACTGTTCATCAAGTGCGGGGCATAATTACCTTTGTCGTTAACGTCCCCATTCCACTTCCCAGAGGTGTAATTCCACTCACCAGCCAAGTTGTCTTCTTTCTTCCAGTCAGATTTGACCCACCGACTCTCCCATCCCTCTTTAGAAGTCATTATACAGAAGTGCAGAGTAAATTCATCAATGGAATTTATGGAAACAACAATAAATTTATAGCTTTCAAAATAAAAACATAAGCTACAAGTATTTTCTTAAATTGGCACTACTTTCTTTACATGGAACGGGAAAATGTCCATTTAATGCAAAAGGGAATGGGAAAATGTCCATTTAATGCAAAAGGGATAGCTCCAGGTTTGCAGTTATTATTACAGGAAAAAAAAGGTCAGTATTTCCTGCATTTCCCGTCCATTTCCATCTTGCAATGTCCAATTTCAAAAAGTTCACTAAAAGATCGCTATTCTCAGTAGCAGAGAAACACAAACTTGGGCAGACTTCATAAGTTGGTTTTATAAATATGATAGTCATAGAGACCAAATGTTCAGTCATTCAAAATTAATTACCAGTGGACTTCATTGCAAAAAGGAATACATCATCGGCTGTCACTATATGCCATCATTTCAAATTCAAAAAACACAGTCTAAACAATCTATAATTAAATGAAAATTATAAATAAAAAGGGAAACAACAACAATTTCGAAATGTCGATATAACAACATTGATCGCACAACTTCATTCAGTGCTTTCACATTCAATACAGAAAAAAAAAAGGTTACGAATCAACACAAAATGAAACGTTATCCCAGATCTGTGCTATTTTGATCTCAATCTGATGCAAATTAAATTAAAATTGTCATTCCTTCGTCCAAAACATTTAGATCGACACAAAACACAGAAGCCTAATCACCGATCATTCAAAATAATAGTTAAAATCATCAATAAAACTCCAAATGACGGCAAAACTGAAAAAGGCACAAACAATATCTCAGTAGCTACGAGCTAATTAAGCATAATGAAAACAGTTACCATCAAAACGCTCCTCGAAGAAAACTTTGGCGGAGGAGCCCACGAGGAGGAGAGATAGAGCAATGGCTAGAGAGAGAAAATAAGGGTTCACGGTCAATCTTCCCTGTGCAATCGCCATGGCTGTTAGTTGTTGAGATTGAAGCGAGAAATATCAGTACACTGGTGAGTGTTTATATAGCGTCAGTTTTTCCTTCGAGAATCGCATTTCAGCTCCACGTCTGATGTGGACAAACCGCAGAGCTAGGCCAATACGAGAGAGACACGTAATACTTACTGGTCATTGAATTCACGTGGCTGATAGGGATTGGGAATTACACGAATTGTGAGCGTCCTCGATGTGGGACCATCTATGTGGGGCGGGTAAATTATTATAATATTATTACTTGGGTCCATGTAGCCTAGGCAGTGACTTATCCAGAGCCCAAAATTGGTGTCAAATAAATTAATACAATAATCATTTTAGATGTACAATAAATTTAATGTAATTTTTTTTTGTGTATATATATATATATATATATATATATATATATATATATATATATATAATACATAGAAACCAGTGGGGTTCAATTTTATATTTTTCGAGAAGAGTTATACTAAATCTTAGATTTAAGGGATCAACTGATCGACAATTCAATACTTTTGAATATGTTTGTATTTGGGTGAGAAAGGTCCATTTGATAGGCGACGATGGGAATATCCAAAATTGTACTGTATATTTATTTGTAATATAGTTAGGAAAATAATCAAATGTTAATACATATTTCCATTCCCAATACGGTTCGGTTATGGGTGTAATTCATTAAATCGTTTTACGACCAAATTCTAATGATAAACTTAAATTACTCAATTCTATCAATTAAATAATTAAGCTGTCAATATGTGCGAACGATTGGAGCCCACCTAGCTAAACAAAAAAATGGGGCATGGCCAACAAAATTCCGGACACATTTTTATGGTCTAGACCCGATGGGCTAACCGGACCAAATCTGCTTATTGGGCGGGGATAAAAAATGCCCACCTGTTTGGGCGGGGTCGGCCTACATGTGGGAACAAAGATTTATCATATCTATTAATTTATGATTAGTATAGATAGCACAACTAATAAAAATAGATTTCTACGCATTAACTATTGGATATAATTAAATTTATAACAAATCTAATATACTATAAATGGGTTCTAGTTTTGGTTATTTGTTTGGGGCAAATTACCATACATCTAATTTTTTTGTAAGTGATAGGTATAATATTTTTATTGGATAAAATATGAATATTTTGTATAATGATGTATGTATAACTTGTACGTCTAAAAATCTAGTCGAGCGAGTTTCAATAGCCTCTTCGACAGTGTTCGTTCACATTTTTCCTTTATAATGGTATATAGATGTTATGTGTAATGATATATGAATGTTTTATGCGTCTAAGATTCTATTTGACAGGATATCGACGGCCATTTTGACGGCAACAACTTACACTTTTTCGTCGATCAAATCTCAACGTTCAATTCGCCGGGAAGATCCGTGTAGCCAACAACTATATTCATTACATATATAACACTCATATATCATCAAATTGAAAAAATCGGGTGCACCATATTTTGTGCACTTGGGTACATTATATATGTATTTGTTTGGTACAAAAATTTTAGGTATTTACAAAATTGTCATATTCAATTTGTCAAATAAATTTAAAATAATTTAGTTCGATTTTCAGTATAATTCGAACATCTGAAAATCTCATGCTCAACTAGTAGTTACGTGTAATCTAGTTTAGTTTTTGTGTGTAAATTATTTGAACTTTTCATTCTAATGAACATATTCACGTGAATATTTATGACCATTTTTGTTAAATTTCTGAATATTATGTGTTTAGGACTATAAATTGTTGAGCATTTTGTGTTTCATATCGATGAAAATTTTAGTTGATAAATTTTGTTATCGATACTAAATTATTTGGTGTTCAATTTGACAGATAGTCTTAATTTTGAGTATTTGATATTTTTGTTGAATATCTTTTGTCGATTACAATTTTTATTTTGATCCAACAGAAGATATATGTACATAGAAAAAGTAATGTAGTTTAAAATAAGTAAATCATAATTAGTATATTATTCGTGCATTACATGGCATTTATCAATAAATAATACTCATTTCGTCCCAAAATGATGGTCATGCGGCTGGTTTCACACAAATTAAGAAATGTGTAGTTTATATAGTTAAGTCATTAATTAAGTTAGTATTTTTCAATTATACCATTTTTGAATTTATTAATATCAACTAATAATTATAAAAATCAGTGTTGGAATTAGTATATTTGTTATTGGAATAGCAAGATTTTGCATTGTAATCATTAATTCTCCTTACGAGGTAGAAAACTAGTATTTCAATAATATTAATTAAGGGTATATGTGGAAATGAAGAATTAATGGTATGTTAAATATGGTAACTGGACTATTTTTATGGGACGGACGAAAATGGAATAATGGACTAGGGCTAGGTCGGTACGGTATACCGAAAATTTTAACTCATACCGTATACCGTACCGATTTTTTCGGTATATGCAAAACGTATACCGATACCGAACCGAGCATTTCGGTATACCGAAATTCGGTATATTGAGTTTTCGGTATTTCGCACAATTCATACCGTATTATACCGAGATTTTGGTATACCGAAATTTAGGAACGTATCGGTAGGTTACCGTTCTGTACCAAATTTTTTACCTGCCGAAATTCAATATACCGAAAGTAATTGGTATAATATCGGCATAAAAGTTTAAACAAAAATGGTGCTCCGGACTACCTTAATACTTTGCAAATATATGGGTACCATGAAATTTAACCATACTCTAGGTAAAAAATGAGATTTTTTCCTTTTTGATAGTGGGTACTCTCGTGTTGTATATACGAAGGATTAAATTATTTATCAATTTTTACAATTATTTGGAGTATTAGAAACTACCTAAGCTTTTGTTAAAAAAAAATAAAACAAAAAGAAAAAAAGAAAACGAAAAAAAAGGGGAAAAAAAACCTAACACTACACTACATAACATTGCCCTACAAAGCAGAATCTCCAGCACCAAAAACACAGCTTAAATTCCCAACCAAGCTTTCAATACAACATGAAAACCAAAATCGATCTCTCCAGAATGTCCGGTGAGGAGCAATAATCGGCTCAAAAAAAGATTGAAAATTTTAAAATATAAAAAGAGCTTTCAAAACTTTACCTGGCGGCGGTTCTATGACGGAGATGTTTGTTGGTGGCGAGAAGAGGAGGGATCAAGGGATAACGCTGTAGATCAGGGGATATAGAATTCCAATTCAAAGGTGGAGTGATGAAAATCNTTTTTTGCCCTAATTTCTAACTTTGGGATTCATTCAGACTCAGAGCCCGTCCCGTATCTAGCAGCTAAATCTTCAAATGAGGAAATGTTTATAAAACTTGAAATAACTAAGTTTCTATCACAACCCACTTATGAACCTTAAACAATTCAGCCAAAACCCACTTATAAAGCTTAAACAATTCAGCCACAGCCCACTTATAAAGCCCATAAGCCCACACATAATTCAGATTTTATATATGATGATCGGTATACAATATATGTTCGGTATATATACCGACATAACGTGTGTGTTCGATATTTCGGTATATACCGAAATACCGAATCTTTCAGAATTATATACCGTTACCGTACCGAAAATGCGGTATATTCGGTAATTTTTTCGGTACGGTAAATGCGATATTTCGGTATTTTTACCCAACCCTATACTGGACTATCTTTGTGGGATGGAGGGAGTAATAATTACAAAATTTTAAATTTAAAAATCAGAAATTCAAAAGATATCGTATTATTATTTTAAATATACATGACCTATTTATATTTGTATGCTAGAAGAATAAACATAAAATATTGAATTAAGCAAAATATAATAAAAATATATTAAATAGAAAAAATATAATAAATTAAAAATATTAAATTAAGTAGAATCGGATGACACATAAACAAATGAAGCACATAAGTTATGAAAATTTTAAACTATATTAGTTTAACACCTGTATATTACACAAGATTTATTAAAAGATAAATATAAAATATATTTATAAAAATTACAGAGTTTTAAATCTAAAATAAAAAATTCAAATAATGTATTATCAACTCGTACTTGTACATGTCTAATCTATTTATTAATTGTTATAGTTTCTAAATAATTTTATATGTTAATATTTATATTGAATTTGTTAATAATTTTATTTACATACTTGAAAGTTTTTAATTGATGTCACATTCTCAACCCGTGTGTAATCTCTATTAATTATTATTATTATTAACTTATTTTACATTTTACTATTTAGAGTAATTCGTTAATAATTATTAGTTACATATTTTGAAATTTTCAATAAATGTTAAACTCTCAACCCATGTCGCATTGTACCAGTGTCTGATCAATATTATTAATTATTCTTGCATAATTTATATTTTTGTATTTAGATTGAATTCATTACTAACATTTAGCTTCATACTTAGATTATTACAAATAACTTGTAATCTATATATATGAAATATTTAAAATTCCAATATGATATTATTTTAAAATTTTATTATAAATACAACTTATTTATTCATTTTCATGATTAATTTTTTTGTTATTAAAATTAATTCATATGTAATTTATCTTTTAAATTTGTTCTACTAATTATATATGACTTATTATATTCATATATTATGAGAATAAAAAGGAATATGAACTAAATAAAAGAAAGTTATGGAATTAAAAAGAATATAATAAAAGGAAAATATTAAATTAGGCAAGATACAATAAAGAGATAATGTTAAATTAGGTATATATTAGACTCGAATGACACATAATCAACCGAAACACCATAATTTTTTATTTGTCAAACGAAGCATGCAATACAGACACATAGGTTGGGAACCATGTCATTATATGCGAACCTGCGAACTAGTGCTTTTATTATATTCCAGTAGTATTTTTATTAAACAATCATAGTTAGTTATATACATCAACAGTGCTTTTATTATACAATCCTAATGCTTTTAATCAAATAAGGAAATACACAAAATATCTTATCCATCTATTTATTTAGATGTAAGGCTCATAATTGACCCTAGGTTCACATGTAAAGACATGATTCTCATTTGAACTTAATTCTCTATATATAAAATATATAATAAAACAAAATTAAGAAATTAGGTAGATATTAAACTTGAATGACACATAAGCGACCTAGGGTTAAGACGGTTAAAGGCATATACAGACTCCCAGTTGGTAGCTCGCCAGTATGACAGGTCTTTGAGGCACGGGAGGAATGCATGCAAGAGTATTTGGGGAAATTAAGCAGAGGTTGGCTCAATTTGAGGAATTAAATTAGAATATATGCCGCAAGCCAAAAAATACAAGGGCAAATCAGCTCGCCAAGATGGCAGGAGCCTTAGGGGACTAAGGCACGAGAACTGTTACTCTGATGGAACTGCCTAATAGTAGTTTGGAGCTGTCATGCCCCAATTTTGAAAAATGTAAAATTTTATTTTTCATTTACAAAACTTCAAAAAAACAAGGGCATGGGTTTTCAATAATTCACAATCACAACATAAATTGAGCGGAAACGTGAATAAAATTTAAACATTTATTTAAAAATAGGAGATTCACTCAATGAATCAAAATAGTAGTACTCGGACTGTTCAAGGAGTTTTCAATAGAAACACAAGTCTCGATCTTTATTTGTAATTTGATATAAAATTAAGATACCAATTCATAAAAAGAAAAATGATATAACATTGAAAATAGCATCTTCGCATCCACCGCCTCGTACCACTTCCAACTCCTCAACCTGAAAAGTTTGATAAAAATGGGTGTGAGCTTTTAACTCGCTCCGTGAGGATTCGTTTGTCAATATTAAACATAAATCATACAAACCATAAATGAATAGCTACAACACACTGTCAGTCGTTCATAGATGTTGGCCAACCATAAATTTAGCTCGAAAGCTACTGTTGTTTTAGCCCGAAAGCTACTATGGAATGTTGCATTGAGACATAAATAATTCATATAATCGCATCTAACATAGACAAACATAGAATTTTGCCAATTTTAAAAAGAAATCATATAAATCATAAATGAATGGCTACAACACACTGTCTGTTATTTTAACTCGAAAGCTACTATGAAATGTTGCATTGAGACATAGATAATTCATATAATTGCATTTAACATAGACAAACATAATTTTGAAAAAGTTTAGAATCACCCACCTTTAAATGTTATTTCGTGAAAATGCAAATGTAGATGCTCGTACTTGAAAATCATAGTTTTGAGAACACTCGTTTCCTACATTGAATATAATAGCTTAACTTAGAACTTGGATTTGAAAAATTGATTTGGAATAATTGAAAAGATAATGAATTCGTAACCTTGATTCGAACGCCCGGTCATGGAATTTAAATAAAAAGGTCGATAGGGATGTTTTTGTAAAGTTCATGAAGTTTGAGGGGTAGAAAGAAAATAATTTGAAATGTCCATGGGCTGGAATAGAGTTTTTCTAAGCTTGGGGCTGAACTTGGGATTCTAGTTATATTAGGGGCTCAATCGAATATGATCAACAATCTCGGGGGTCAATTGAACAAGGATAAAAGTTATTGAGGCTAAATTTGGGGTTGTTGTTAAGCTGGGGGTTCAATTGAAATAGGTGGCAAAATCCTGGGGTCAATTAGTGATATTTTGTAAATGGCTGGGTATAAAAGGCAGAACCCAGCCCATAAGTCCTCAGAACCCGTTTCTTCTTTCCCCTTTCTTCTCCAATTCATCAAATCACCCAACGCAGGCTCCTCTCCCGTCATCGATCATCGCCGGCAGATGAACGGACTAATAAATCGGCGACATCTTCCAGTGACAACACCACGCATCGAGTCCAAGTATGACCAGACGGTGCAAGGTCTTCCCTGCCTCCTCCGAAATCAGAAATTGGCGATTGTCAAAACCTCTGGCACGACGCGCAGCAATGGTGTCGGCAGCGTTCTCCGGCGACTACCCGAAGCGGCAGTCGGCGACTACCCACCCCTAAGCGCGGCTGATTTCCTATCCCAAAACTCAGAAATCGGACGGCCCATCTCCTTAAATTTCGGCGAACGACGGCGGCGATTGGCAGGTGGGGCGATGGAGACTGTGGGGCATCTACGAGGCGGCGACGACGGACTGGGAAACGAATGGTGGTGGCCTCGGCAGACTGGTTCATCACGACGGACAATAGCAAATCTGCGACGGGCTTTTGAATCGGGCCGCAGTTTGGGAAAACAGTGGCGATGGAGGATGTGGGTTTCGATCGCGCTTCGGCTTGGAGTGACCGAGTGTGTCTGCCGGATTGGTTCGGGATTTTGTGATGGAGATCCTAGCGATGGTCAGTTTTGGGCAATTTCGGCAGTTGTTGTTGCTGGCTGCCGAAAATGATTTGCTTCGGGTGGTTTTAGTTAACAAATTGGGTCTGTGGCATTGGAAAAATCGACATTCTATTTTGTAGAAACGGTGGTTTTAGCTTGAGGAGATTGGGATGGCGATTTGTTGTGGTTTGAAATCGGTTCTTTGAAAGAAAGTAAGAAAACAAGAATCGATTTTTACCTTGCGGTCTGTGTATGCAGAGATCTTGTAATGGTTGGAGTTGTTTTGATTTTTACTTTATAAACCAAGGATATGATTTAACTTTGGAAAGTTAGGGTAGGATTGCAGTCTTGGTGAAACCGAACTTTACGGTTGGATTTTGATTTGGACTTAGGTAAAACAAAATAATATAATTGAGTTTGGGCTTTAGTAAAAAAATAAAATCAAATGAAAATAATGTAAATGAATTTGGTAATAGACTTATTGGATTTGAAATATTAGAATATAAAATTAAAAAAATTTAGGGCTTAACAGAATAAAGAGATAAAAACTTGGGCATTACAGGAGCAAGGAGGTGTGATAATGGAGATAGAGGAAAGGGAGGATTGGCGAGCATTGATCTGTGAGGTTCTTAACAAAGCACGAGAGGACTATACAAAATTGTCCACTAAGGAGGTCAGGATAACAGCTCGATTCTGCTTGATGAATGGGCACCTGTACAAGAGGTCGCACTTTGGGTCATATCTGAAGTGTTTATTACCGGAAGAGGAGTTAGGAGTACTTCAAGAGATACATGAAGAGTATTGTAGGGATCATGCGAAGAGCAGAGCCTTGGTTGAGATGGCCTTAAGAGCTAGATTCTTTTGGCCAGGAATGAAAGGGATGGCAGGAGAGCTCGTAATGACCTGTAAGAAATGTCAGATGCATGCACCAATAATCCATGTACCATAAAGAATTTGGTGGTGATGAGCTCGCCTTGCCCATTCGCGCAATATCAGAGGCATACTGACAACTATAGTGATGTTCATAATGAACGTACGTTCCCAGTATTCAATAGGCAGCTCGTAGATGCGAATCCAAACCTAAAAATAGGGTTGCAAACGAATCAAGTCGAGTCGAGCATTCACGATTTCGAGCCAGGATTGACTATTTTTTATCTGTGATCGAGCTCGACGAGCTCGAAAGATTGCTGCTCGAGCTCGACAAGGAAATGAGCATGCTCGAGATCGACTCGACAATGCTCGACTCGACAAAAGCTCGAGCTCGGTTCAAATTTTTTTATTTTAAATCTAATAAAATTACAGTATTTTTGTAATTAATACTATTAAATAAGGGTATTTTAGTAAATTCACACATAATCGAGCAGCTCGTCGAGCTTATTAGTGACGTTCTCGAGCTCGAGTCGAGTTTTGACTCGAGCTGTTCGCGAGCGCTCGTGAGCCTCTCGACTCGTTTGTAGCCCTACCGTCTTAGATAACGCACGGTCTCAATCTTCGACCAAAGCGAAAGAGATGTTTAAGAATCCCTTGCCTAGCGGAACAAAATTCTAGTCTCCGGTAGTGCGCCAAGCAGAAGTCAGTAATTATAATTATATTATAACATTAATAGTAAAACTAAATAATATGTTTGCTACCATTTACTATTAGATCATATTTGACTTTGAAGCCTCCCATAATTTTTAAAATTAAATTACATAAAACAAGTTTGTTAAAAAAAAAAAAGTCCAAATCAGTTTTGACCGGACCTGACCCCAATTGGACCGGAATTTTCGGTCCCGGTCCGATCCGATCTCCGATTCAAAACTTTTTAAAATTCCGATCTACTAGTCCGGACCAGAACCATAAATTTCGGTCTGAACTGAATGCACATCTCTACATGTAATGAGTGATTAACATAGATTATTCATAGGGGTGTTGATTCGGTTATAACCGACCGGTTAATTAACTGGCCCGAGGTTAACCGTAACCTAACCGGCGGTTAACCGCCGATATTTTTTTAATTTATAAATTGAATTTAAAGATTTAAATAAAATTTGAAAAAAATAGCCGTTATAACCGTCGGTTTCGGTTAACCGTCGGTTAAACCACCGCCAGTTAACCGTCGGTTAAACCACCGTCAATTTTTTTTATTTTTTTATTTTCCGATTAATCGACGATTATGGTTAGTCGGTCAGGTTAACCGTAACCTAACCGTCAGAAACCGATTGACGGTTATGGTTATAACCGGAACCGCCGGTCAATGTTAACCGTAATTGGTCAACCGGTTAGTAACCAACACCGATGAACCTAAATCGGATTGACACATCTAAATTATTCATATTTATTACGTTTCACTTGATAATAGTTGTGATGAATATTTATTACAAATCACCAATATATTAATTATAAATCACTTTTATATTCATCACACACCGTTTAATTATATTTCGAAGTGATTGATGTATTTTGCATTATTGTCCATGATATACTAACTTGTGGCATTTTGGTTTGCACTAGATTAAAACTTACAGGGCTAAAACATATCAAACACAAAAATTTTACAAAACTAAAACTGTGAAAAGAGAAAAACATATGGGGCTAGAACCAAATATTTGAGAAGTTAAAGGGTAATATCACATTATTCTGCTCCTTTTCTTTAATTATATTGTGAAACAAAACCCTAGCTACCACATTCACTACTTCTGAGCAAAACGTAAGCTGTGACCACAGGGTTGTGACTAACAATGGCGGGAGGCAAAATCAGGAAAGAGAAGCCGCAGAGAGGTGGCGCCTCCGCCGGCGCATCGAACCATCATTTCCAAGGCGGGATCCCGTTCCACAAGTCGAAGGGCCAGCATATACTGAAAAACCCGCTTTTAATCGACTCAATTATTCAGAAATCCGGCATAAAATCTACCGACGTTATCCTCGAGATAGGTCCTGGTACGGGTAATCTCACGAAGAAGCTTCTCGAAGCTGGAAAATCCGTCATTGCTGTGGAGCTTGATCCACGTATGGTTCTCGAGTTGCAACGCCGATTTCAAGGAACCCCGTTTTCGAACCGATTGAAGGTGTGCAAAATTGAATTTTCATTTCCCCCTTTGTTTCGTTTAAAGTTCTTGTTATCGAAGTTTGTTGATATATGAACGTGTTGATTTTTTTTTAATAATTGATTTGGAGTTACCAATTAGCATATGGATATGACTGTTCCTTGAAATCAATTCTGAAATAGGTAGGATAATGTATGCAATTCTTCTGATTAAATTTCTGGTGGAGATTATTTGTATTATATAGCAAATTAATAGTTTAAGCATGTAATTTATATTTTCTTCAATGAATTTGAAAGTACCTGTACAAATTCTCAACCAGGTTTTGGTGTTAGCATTGAGATAATTGATTGATTATATATTGCCAAAAAAAACTAAAAAAAAAAAAACTCTGCAGGTCATACAAGGAGATGTTCTGAAATGCGATCTACCCTACTTCGACATTTGCGTAGCAAACATTCCGTATCAAATTTCTTCGCCTCTCACTTTCAAATTACTGTCCCATCGCCCGTTATTCCGCTGCGCAGTAATAATGTTCCAACGTGAATTCGCCATGCGCCTCGTCGCTCAGCCCGGCGACACCCTCTACTGCCGTCTCTCGGTCAACACCCAGCTTCTCGCACGGGTCAACCACTTGTTGAAAGTCGGGAGGAACAATTTCAGGCCCCCGCCTAAGGTCGACTCGTCCGTGGTCAGAATCGAGCCGAGAAAGCCGCTCCCACCCGTGAATTTCAAGGAATGGGACGGATTGGTCCGTATATGCTTCAACCGGAAGAACAAAACGTTGGGTTCTTTGTTTAGGCAAAAGACGGTGCTTTCGATGCTCGAGAAGAACTATAAGACGTTGCAGGCGTTGCAGCTCGAGCCGGAAAGGTCTTCGGATGATGATGCGGAAATGGCTTTGTGTGTGTCTGCTTTGGGAAACACTCTTGGTGATATGAGTATGGATGTGGATGAGGACAAAGACGAGGATGAGATGGAAATGGACGATGGAGATGCAAAGAGTAGTGAATTTAAGAATAAGGTTTTGGGTGTTTTGAAGCTAGGGGGGTTTGAGGACAAAAGATCGTCGAAGCTGGCGCAAGCGGATTTTATGCACTTGCTTTCTTTATTTAATAAGGCTGGAATTCATTTTTCTTAGATGTAGTGGCCGGTTTTGTCTTTTACTCATGGGCATGTGCTAATACAGTTTGGTGTTGCATTTAAAAAAAAAATATGGGAGTGAGATTTTGATTCGTCATTTTGTTTTGAAGATACAGATAGGTAGGGTTGTAAACGATTCGATCGGTGATGAGCTTTAGCATGTTTGCTAAATGTTATGTTTTGTTTTGTGCCTTTTATGGCTTGGTTCGATCTCGGTTCACATGTTAAGGAGCTTGTTTGTGTTGGGCTTGATGAAGTTATTTAATGTTCCAATTTGTTCGTGAATGTGTTCATAATCGGGTTTGTATTTTACGTGTTTGTGAACATCAATAATTTGTTTGCGTGTACGATAAACAAGCATTTGTTCAACTTAAGGTGGGCAAAAAAACACACGATTTGAAATCAAATCAAATTGTATTATTATTATTTGATTCATTATTGAGTTACTAGACTTTAGTTGTTCACGTAAGCGAACATGTTCGCGAGCTATTAACAAAACGAGTACATGATTGTTTGAACTTTGTTCATATATCAAACAAGCCATAAAATCTGTTCAATTATGATGCATTAACGGACAGGAGAAAATAAATAACTAAATTCGTGCCCGAGAACCATATACATCAAACAGTATTGCAACACAAATAATTTCCTATATAATATTCTGGTGCATCATGGATTGAGGAGCAATTTATTGTATATAAATAAGAGAACCCAAATCTTCAAACATTAGTTGGGGCGTTAATCGAGATTCTAGCACCATTTCAGATATCTTCGTCTTCGTTTTTGTCCAATGAGGCAGACAAAAAGCTCAATATAAAGCCATCGAGACCACCTTGAAGTACAAAATCAGGATCTGAGACCTCATAGTCGGTTCGATGATCCTTCACCATTCTATACGGCTGCCAACAATAATATACAACAACAAAAAACAAAACAATCATGAGTCGAATCAATCAGTGTTCATAAAACACAGTTTAGTAACCAAAAGCTCAAAAACATGCATACATGAAGCACATAAGACCGTATTTGGCTTCCGAAATTTATGTCGGTGAGAGACTGCGTGTGCTCCGAATTTATCTGTGCCTGACGCTGCATCTCAAGCTGGTCCAGACGAGACTGAAGCACAGACATTGCAGAAGCCTTGTTCTGATGCTGTGACCTGTCGTTATAGAAATTTTGTCGCTTAAAAACAACAAAAGGATCAATTACAAAATTAAACTTGAGGTATGGCTTACTTACAAAAAAAGTACCCTTGATCTAATTATCAAAGGAAAAAAAAAAAGAAGAAAAAAAGCTCAATTTCAAAATAACAAAAAATATCCGCAGGATTTTATTTTTTCTTGCATTTACCCCTTCATAAGCAAAACATTTCAAAACCCTCATTTCACATTTATAAATTATAACACTAATTGTAACACTGAATTAAACCTCATGGGTATTTATTGTAATTATGAAAGTTAACTGGGTTATTTTGTAATTAGGTCGAACCTCAAGGGTACTTTTTATAATCATCCCTTCATGTTCTAAAACCAGACAAGGTTCAAATGAAACTGAAGCACAGCCATGGCATAAACATTGTTCTGATGCTGTGACCTAGAAAATTTGGCACTTACAAAAAGGGTAAATTACAAAATTATCCTTGAAGGTATAGCCTAATTACAAAAAGTCCAGTTATCTCGAAATTACATATAACCCTCGACATATGTTTCTGTTTTACAAATTGCACGGAGTAATTTGTAAAAACAAACACAAACTAACTTAATTGTAATTATAAAACATAATTGGACTTTCCTCCCCCTCCACCTCCCACTTCCCCCAACCCCGCCAGCAAACTTTCAAATTATAAAAATACCCTTGCAAACTAGTACTCCCTTAGTCCAATTCTATCTGTCGTGATTGACCATTTCACGCAGATTAAGAATGATGATTGGTGTTATAATTATATGTATAAAATGACCATAATATCCTTTTGTTTAGAAGAACTAAAAGTGTGAAATAATAAAGAGAGGTGTAAAATTAGTAAAGTAACATTTAATTCTTATTGGGAAAATAAAAAGTAACATTAATTCTCTTTTGAGAATGTAAATGTGACAAATAGAATGAGACAAAAAAAATTCTAAAATATGACTGATAGAATGGGACGGAGGGAGTAATATTAAGGGGATGCTTGGTTGGTGGGTTTGGGGAGTGGTGAATGGGAAAGTGCATCAAAGTGGTGCTTAGTAACTAAAACACTATGAGTTTGATTGCCCAATTTTCGTTGTTGAGCCATACCCCCCAAAAACCGGAGTTATCAAAACCATTAACCTCCACAATCAAACCCATTCCCATTCCCAACAAATTCACCGAGCATCCCCTAAATGTGAAGGAGGGTTTTCAAATGTTTTTTTTTTCTTTTTTTTTTTATATGGCTTATGAAGGAAGTAAATGTAAGACAATAAAATCTAAGGGGTATTTTACGTTATTTTGGAGGTTCGCTGGGTTATTTTGTAATTAGGCCAAACCTCAAGGGTACTTTTTGTAATCATCCCTTCATGTTCTAAAAATGGACAAGGGTCCATACCTCTCATTTTGACAAGTGGCGGTTACTCCAGTAGGAATGTGGGTGATCCGCACAGCACTATCAGTCGTATTGACGCTCTGGCCCCCAGCTCCCCCGGATCGAAACCGCTCAATCTTTAGGTCGGACTCGTTGATTTGAACATGGGAAAACGCGTCACCGAGAATCGGAATTACGGCCACGGATGCGAAGGATGTATGCCTCCGCTTATTACTGTCAAACGGTGAGATACGCACGAGACGATGTGCACCAACTTCGGCTTTGGCATATCCAAAAGCAAACTCCCCATCGACTTTGATTGTCGCTCGCTAATAAATGAAATTGAACAATATACAACAGACAAAAACTTGTGTTATATTTTTCTGTCAGACGGAGCTACTTCTCATCAGATGGAGCCCAAATTTATTTATTTATTTTTGTAATTCTTTTAATTCTTTTAATTTTTTCTATTTTGTATATTTATTGTATTTTGTTATTTTCTAGGATTTTGTTTTAATTCTTTTTGTGTTTAAGAAAAAGATTTTTTTTTAAACTTTAGATTTAGTTTTATTTGATTGGTCTAGACAACATATAGATAAAAAAAAAAAAAGAAAGAAAAAAATTCAGAACAGACCAAGGTAATAACAAAAACAGTTCATTCAAAAATGAAATCCACATTTTCAAACATTGTGTAGCAATAGGTATTATATAATAAAGAACAAATATTACATGAACTTCTAGCCACATACTTTGTTAATCAAAGGTGATAGCAAATTAGGGAAAAAAAGAAAAAGAAAAGGTATTTAAGAAGATGAACCTTGATTCCTGCAATCTCGCCAGGCATTTCATCCACAATGGTAACCCCAAAGCCCCGACCTTCGGCCCATTTTCTGTACATCTGCATGACCATTGAAGCCCAGTCCATGCTCTCAGTACCACCGGCTCCACTTTGAACCTAGTTAGCAGAAGAAACAGTTGTTTTAACCACCCTGAATTCAAAAAACAAAAAACAAAACACGCAAACGGATAATTTCAAAAAGTACCTCTGAGGTTTGACCTAATTACAAAAGCACTCATCTAACTTTTGAAATTACAAAAGGAAAATACCACTGAGGTTTGATTTAATTTAAAATTAAGGGGCCAACTGCAATATTTTTATAAATGCAAAGTTTTTTTTAAAATGCTTTTTGCTTACAAAGGGGGTAAATTTAAAAAAAATTAAAATATCACAGGTAATTTTTGTAAATTTGAAAGTTGGCTGGGTATTTCTGTAATTTGGTCAAACCTTGGGGATACTTTTTGTAATTAACCCTCCAAAAAGTAAAGAACATTATCATGTAAAAGGATCGATGTCCAAAAAACAATTCCACGATAATCGATTAAGTGGATTAAAAATTCTAGGCATGAGTTTCACCTCTATGAAGCAAGAGCAGGAGTCGTGCTCCCCAGCTAACAAAGCTTCAAGCTCTTTTTCTTTGATGTGACTTCTCAGTTCAAGCAAGGCTTTCAGCGATTCCTGAAATTAAAAAGAATAATCAAATAGGTTTTTCACATCTTTGATATTCATTGTATCTCTTATGAAAACAACACATATAAAAAATCAAACAAACAATTTATTATTATTATTATTATTATTTTTTTTTTTTAATGAAGATCGAGATCTTTGACTCCAAACTCAAGGATTGAATTCTTAAAAATTACACGGGAAGCGATAGGAATTTAAAAAACTCTACATAATTTGAAGTGAAAAACATAAATCATATCTTTACAGCACATTAATTTTCAAGTACTATTACAACCCCAATTCAGGCACTTTTATTTGAAAAACGCCTCAATGAAGGAAATTGAATCCTTGGGATAGCAACATTTCATAAGAATAATTATTCATAAACTTTACCAAAAGAGGAAGGGTCTAGAAATGCCGTTCTTAGAAGCCAAAATCATAGAACTGCAATATATTTTTCTAGAATATAATTAACACAAAGCACCAAAATAAAATAAAAATAGAAATACGTGCCTAGAAAGAGAAAAAAATTGAGGCCCACCGATTCCAATTCTGCATCACTCTCTTCACGAGCAAGCTTTATCATATCAATATGCTCAAACAGCTCTTGTTCAAAAGCATTAACTTCTTTCATTTTGCCCATAATCGAACCATGCTCGCGGCTTATCTTTCCAGCACGTGCAGGATCATCCCATAGGTCTGGCTTATTCAACTGTTCGGATAATATCTCCAGCTTTGGTATTAGTTTTTTCCACTGTCACCATATACCCCCCCAAAAAAAAAAAATCAAATAAAGAAAATCCTATATTCCTTAGAATGCTTAATATTATTGTGAAGATTAAGGGAAAAAGAAAACCTCACCGTTCAAGAGAATTAAATATTTTAATAATCACAAAAACAGAGCACTTGGCAAATTATAATTGCATATAGCACCAAAACAACAATGAATATAAAATATCAACCACTGAAATTCAGATATACGGTAAACATAAAAATCGATAGAATAAAAAATCATACTCTTAGTCGTTTCTTGATGAGGTGAATGGACTGAGCAATGGAAGAGGCATGGCTCTTCCAATCACTCTCATTTTCATCAAAAATGACCCAATTATTTGCAATTATCTTCTCCACTGTCAGTCCATCGGAAGTCGATGTGGCCTCAGCAGCTGCAGCCTGTGAGCTCGAAAATCGCAACCCATATGGGATTTTCCAGTTCTCGTGGAAATTTGAAGAGAACGCATTATTTTTCTTGGCCGGAAATGGATAAACAGCAGTTGAAACTGACTGATTATGATTGGGAATCGGAGAATCGTGAAAATGAGGTTCGGAAAAAAAAGACAATAAACGGTGGAACAAACGGGTGGGATTTGGAAGTGATTTATGATTCCATGATCGTTTCAGTATCGAAGAAGACATTTTTTTAATTATATAAATAATATTATGAGATCGATCATACGAATTGCTTGGAATGTAGAACTCTTGAATGTTTTTTAGGGTTCAAGAAGGGTTCAAGGCAATTGCAGAACTGAGAGGTAATGGCATCTAAACGACAGCGTACAGTTCACTAGTAAGTGGAGGTGTAAACAAACAAAGCCTTCGATAAAATACTCGTAGTCATTTTGAGTTTGTTTGTGTGTGTGTTCCATTTGTTAAACGAACACTAAATAAATAAAAATTTAGAACTCGTTTAAAAAAAAGAACAAAGTTAAACAACCTTATGCTCATTTGTTAATAAAAATAGGGATCGATATAATTAAAAATAATAAATTTTTTAAAAAACACCGAGGGGAGTAACGTCCTCGATTTTTTCGTGGGCAGTATTTCCCTCGATTTTTTCGAGAACAATCCGATTTAAGTATCCGGTGATTTATTTTAAAAACAACTCTTTCGATATTTCCCTCAAAATGTTTACCGATGGTACATTTTCCCTCGATAAATTTTACCAAGGAAAAAATGCCCTTGATAAAGTGATTAACAAGAATATTTTTTGTCATTATCGAACTCGATATTTTTTATTTTTTTGTAATGATAATAGCTCGATTATAATACCACCAATAAGAAAATTAATAAGTTGACACACACACCGCACACAAATAAAAACACTTAAAAGTGATATATGAAAGTCCATTTATATGAAATGGACCTTTTATTATTGATACTTTTATTATTGATAATTTATATGACAATAAAAATCCATTTTTTCACAAATACTTTTGTAAATTATCAATAATAGCTCGATTATAATTGTGTTTAAGAACTTTGCTAAGTAGAGACAACAACAATACCTGACATTTACCCTCTGCATTTTAAACCTACAACAATCGACAACTTATTATTATTATTATTATTATTATTATTATTATTATTATTATTATTTTATTTCAGTATTGTTGCAAAGATAAATAAGACATCGTACAACATTGGATGAGTTGTTACTAAAACTTGAATAATGTGTGCATATTCGAGAACACTTTTAAAATAAAAACTCATATGAAATGGATTTTGTATTGATAGCAGATATACGCACCCAAAATACTATTAGTCGACCCTTATTGATAAAAATATTCCAAATTTTTTTAAAAATTATTATTTTTTAACTAAATCAACCTCACAAACAACCCATTTTACCCCATATAATATAATAAAAATGAGAAAAATATTTGTGTTTAGTATTTGTGAAAAATATTAAGTGTTTAGTATAAATATATTAAAAGCACATTCAATAAAAATGCAATAAACAAATTCAAAAGCCATAAGTTGTAGCATTTCTGTGAATGGACTATTGGAAAATGACTTATTTCAGTAGTTCACATAGAAATAATCACCAAATATATATATTTTTTCAAATGAGATTTTATGAACAAAAAAGGTCCATTCCAGACATGCACTATATACATTTCAATTAGATGTGTGATAATTCCTTAGGCCGAAACCTATTTTCCCATCCAAAGGCCAAATCAACAAATATATCAACAAGAGGCATTGAATTATTTGCATGCTCAAATAAACATTTTCATTAATTAAAAAAACCCATATATTGAAATTTGAGAATTAAAAATGATTTTCTTTATTTAATTAACGCATAAAAGAAGATATAGGTATAACCATCCAATAAATGCATAAAATCTACAAATAAACTCATATATGTGTAATTTGTAATGTTCAATACGAAATGCAACATTTACTACGGATCCAAGATTAAATTTAACCCATAAGATTCAAGAAGACTAGGTAGAGATAATGCATGCATGATTCATATGTACAACTTCATCCTTTATTTCTTGATCATAATATATATAATATTCATGTTAATTAAGACAACGTGATATTTTTCATACATGTTGATTAGGATACCTATCAAGTATAAGATCATGATCATCGTCGTCGTCATCAAGCGACACAAATGGAAGCACAGAGTAATCCACATCTGTTTCCATGATATTATTAGGTTGTGCATACACATCACAATGACCAGTACCATTATTGTCTGTTGGATTCGGCATAACTTGATCATTCGGATTGATGTTGTTGGTATCGAGCACTAAATCCATGGCCTGCATTTGAGCGTGGTCGTTTGGATGGCCAGTAAAAATAATCTCGTTGGCTGGTGTTTGTGAAGCAAACATTGATGATGAGGACGATGTGGACATTGGATAATTCATTCTTTGATTCTCCCAAACTGGGCGAGGCTGTCTATGGGACATAAGTTGATAGTTTCTTGGAAAGCCCATCACTGTGACAAAAAAGCATTGAAAGAGAAACTCATCAAGACAGTTAATTGGCACTTGGCATAGTTCAAGATGTGATTTTGAAACCTAAAGTGGTTTCTTGTAATTTAGAAACCTAGGAATTTTATTTTTATAAAGTTATTAGTTGCAAAGTTTGTGAATGATGGGTTATTTTCATCTATAGTTATGTAGCTTGTAGTATTCGAGAATATGCGACCTCTCTTGGGGTCACATCTCTGAAACTTTTTCGACTGTCTTGTTCCTGATATTTCTAGCAGTCCTCTTTATGTGGGGATTGTTTGGGAACCTACCTGGATATATTAAACCTTCTCATGGCACCGTTAAGCGACGAAAGAACCGTTCCAGGGGTTCTTTTGTAATTACTCTAAAATATTAAGATAGTTTTTGTAATTTTCATTTTTTCCTTAAATTCTAGGTTATCTTTGCGAAATGAGATTTTAGCGGACTAGCTAGTTTTGCCTTGTGTTTATACTACGCATTGTTCTAAAATCGGCCTCCCATGATTTTCCCTCGACGGCAGGATTTGGCACTCCAGGCGAAAATCGGACGGCCTCTACGCGGCCAAATATTTTTTTTTAAAGTTTTTTCTTTACCAAACCTATTTTTCAATAAAATAAAAATCAACACATTAAATTATAATTTTCTATGATTTAGTTTAGTTTTTGAAGTATGAACCCTAATTTTTTTTAGAAGTTTGATTATCTATGTTAATTATAAATTTACAATCTCATGTTTGAGGGGTTCATTTATAAGTGAAGATTATTCGAATGTGTGAGGAATTGATCAAACTTTGTTCATGGTTAAAAAAAATACATAAACCTAAAAAAAAACTTTTGAAAAAATTAGTCGATTTTTGTTGATAATAAACTTATATTATTCAGTATGATTGTAATTTTATTGTCATGTATCTATGTCTGACTTTTCGCTCAATATTTATATGGTATTTATATTTAAATTATAGGCCCCGCTTGGCCGGCTAGGTGTCAGGCGCTGGTCCGCCACCTAGCGATCTTTAGCGATTTTTAAAACCATGTTACACAAGCAAACTTACAAACTTAACTTATAATTGTGAGATATTTCGATTGAGTACCTGGATTTGGAGGTTGCCTAAAAGAAAGCCCTCTCGCCACTGTAGGATGATTAGTCGGGTATCGATATTGTTGAATGATCGGTGATCCAGACACATTAAAATTGGTCATGATCACGGGGGACTGAAAATAAGGATAACGTTGGCTTGGAAAAGGTGCTTGACTTAAATTGAAGAGT
This sequence comes from Phtheirospermum japonicum, assembly GCA_014905375.1. Classification (NCBI taxonomy): domain Eukaryota; kingdom Viridiplantae; phylum Streptophyta; class Magnoliopsida; order Lamiales; family Orobanchaceae; genus Phtheirospermum; species Phtheirospermum japonicum. The sequence goes on from BMAC01000158.1 coordinate 968,108, forward strand.
TGTTGATCACTTTGTAAAAGGTTTTCATAGTGCTTATCGAGAACTTTTGGAGGGAAGCTCACACAATGTATCCTGGTCATGAAGACAATTAAGTAAAAACGTTGTAAGGGGAGAGTTGATGGATATAAAATGTAATAAGAAAGAATAAACTTTGCAAATAAGAAAGAATAAAGAAGAATGAAGAAATTGGAGAGTTGATGGATATAAAATGTAAATGTAATGATTAAAATTCATTCAATATAAAAATAAATTACAATAAATAATAGTTAGAATTACGTGAGCGAGAGAATGATAAAATTATAATAATAATTAATAATTAAATAATTTATTTTAAAGAATAGATTGAATTAATTGCAAGGAGAAAAAAGTGATGTGAGTTAAAAAGTATAGCTTTTGAATATTTTAAAGAAAATAAAAAAAATAACATATTGAAGTTAAGAAAATCGAAAAGGAGAAATAGTCAATCACAGCCTTAATAATTATTACAATCAAATGAAACACAAATTAACATATATTGTGCACTTTTTTTTTCTTTTTTTTTTTTCAAGTGAGAATTCCAGAAGAAAATCTTGGAAGAAATTATTTTGTATAAGCAAATATAGAAAGCTCAAGAAATGACCAAATGGATGGAAGATTCATTAAATTCATTTAGGAAACAAAAAGAGAAAAGTGCAATTGGATATCAAATAATTTCATTTTCATTTTTCTAAAATGAAACTCTTCCAAAAATTGTGATCAAATATAAAATCTTTTAGAATATACTATTCACTTAATCTGGTTTGTTTCTCTTCCCAATTTTATCTACGTACATTTTTCAATAAAAATCAATTATTAATACACATTTTTTTCCTGTATAAAATATGAAAAGTATATTCAATAGCAACTAGAGCTTCCCATGTTTATATATATAAATATTCTCTATTCTCTAGGTAAAAATCTTCTCCTCATCTAATTTCATGAATAATCAAATGTAGATAATTAAAAAGATACCTTAAATCCTTAAATTAGAGTTGATTTTTAGAAAATTAAAAAATATATATATACATACCTCGAGATGCGGGCCTGACCACCAGTAAAATCAAAATGGTCATTGCTTTCCCAATTGGTATGCTTTTTTGGTTCCGGCTTGGTTTCGCGGAAAAACACGGGCGGCTTATCTAACTGCACAAATTGCAGTTTCATCAGTATAATATAATAATAATAATAAATTATAAATCGTTTCATCAGTATAATATAATAATAATAAATTATAAATCTCAAAGAGAAAAGCGTGCTATCATTAGTTAATAACCTCAATTTTCAATATTCCAGGTTGATCATCACGAAATATGGCCTGTATTGCAGTAATATTTGACCATAATATTTCAATCTTGCTCTTCATCTTGACGTCATTGCCCTCAAGAACCTTTTCATCAAGAACTTCCCAAACTATTTTTCTCTTGGCATAATACAATTTAGCTATCAAGTCACCCTCATTCTGGGAATTCCTCTGGACAATCAGATTTAAAGTACTAATTAATTAATTAATTAATTAATTAATTAATATGGGAGAATATATAATTTAATAATTTTCCGTTACCTGCCAAGCTCCGATTCTTATAGAGGTTACAGGGAAATTGGTCGCCTTTAATTTCTCGGCCGAAGGTTGAGTTACCAAATTATCCCTGCTTGTTCTAGCCCGGCTATTGCGTTGACTTTCAACCTGAGTCGACAAAATCGCTTCTTGTGGTGGATGCAACTGAATTTCGAAGAAATTCACTAAGGATTGTGTTTTTGTAAGAGTTAATCCAAGAGGATTGCACTTTGCAAATAACTCCTAAAAAAAATTGACGAAGTTTAGCCATTAATCGAAATTGGAACAAAACAAGCAAACAAAGTTATAAAGAAATATACAATACTTTAAACCAAAAAAATTAAAAATTTGCTCCATAATCTATAATCTGAATATATGTGGTTGAAAAGATCTCCCTGCATAGACCTAGATATTGCATAATTGTAACTGTCCCTTGATTCTACCTAATTTAACCGCAGTAAATAATCTTCTCTCTCCATCAATGTCTATATAAACCCTGCATCTCCCAAAACCTCAAACACTTCAACCAAAACGCACATTTCACTTTACTAAAGTGCATTTACTTCCACGTTTCCTATAAAAAAATTAAAAAAAATATACACAACAAATCGAAARGGCTCCACAAATCTTGAATGCTCCCCTGAACCGGGCCTCGTCCGGTTTAGCCAAGGCCGGCAGCTTACCGAGCCATGCTTACGTCAACACTATTTACCCGCTCGTGGTGGCGGTGCTGCTGGACGAGCACCGCCGCGAGCTGGTGGAGTATATATACAAATACGTACTAGTATATATATATTGAAATTTATAATTAATTATTAAATATTAGAACCATTAAATTGCAAAAATTTATAATAGAGATAGTAAGGAAAAAATAACAGAAAGAAAAAAATAAGGCTTATTTGTTATTTTTTTTAAACATGAATTAATTGTGTTTCCACTTAAATTTGTTTTGTTGTTTAAAATAACTCACAATCTCAAAACCCACCCCCACAACTAAATTGCATGCACAAAACAGAAAACAAGTAAAAAAAGCTCTTCTAAAAGATCAACCCTACACTCAGAAGGAAAAGAAAAAAATCATATAAAAAGAGAAGTTAATTAAGAACCTGGACATTACGTAGAATCCTGGTGCTGCAACTAGAGTCCCCATGAACAACGTCAGAACCAAACCTAGCTTCTTCTTCTTCTACCTCTCTCTCTTCTATGTTTCTATCAAACCAAACCTGCTTTCCCTTCTCCATCTTCTTCTTCTTCTTCTTTTTAAAGCTTTTGACAATTTACTCTAAACCAACGTGTATGTATATGTTTGTATAATCGAGGCTTATACATACGTGAATCTGTTTTTCTTGCTCTATGATATATATACATAATCGCCGAAAATAGGAGAACACTATCTGTCCTTTTAACTGAAAAATCCGAGTGTCATAAAGTGGTAGTTGCAAGTTAGGACTCTATTTGATTCATAACAATATTGACTAATGAAAAAGGAGTCCAACTATTGTTAGATTTGGTTGTTCGTAAGAAATTAGATTCTCCAATTTAATTTTGATAAACGAAAATAATTAATTTATTGGACGTTATATATATATATATATATATATATATATATATATATATATATATTTGAGTATTCTCGTTTTGTTTAAAAAACTTTAAATCATCATATATATATGAAAATCTGTAGTAACCTAATAATAGTAGGTATACTATTATAACGGTGATTGAATTTGTGGTTCTTAAGAATAAATCTTTACGATAAGAAATATAATTTTCTACTTTTCCTTTTTTGGCAGCGGTACATTATTCTGATTTGGAAAGTGTAACCGCCTATTTTTCTTAAAAAAATTGACTATAAATCTAATCGATACGTAGATTTGATAATTTGTTAGTCAAAGTTCGTGTAAGCATGGTTTGTTAAAATTTTAAAATAATGTTGAACCTACTTTTGCATGTGATAAAAGTTCGTAAGGTTGAGTGCGCGCGTGTGTATATATATATATGATTAGGTTGAAATGAGAATTATATTTTATTTGATTAAAATTATTAGTATTGTATAATAAAATTACTAATTCGCAAGTTTGCAAATAAAGACATGGTTCTTATTTGAATTCACCTCTCTCTTTCTTGTGCGAGTATATCAATACAATTCTTATTTTTATTCATCGAAAGTAAGTTACAGGCATATCTATACAATTCTTAATTTCAACTAATCCAATTCAACCTGTTCGAAATTGGCCAAGATATAAACATATTTAAACATATACCGAATCATAAATAGTTGATTCAAAACCTGAGTAATGTGGAGGCATAAAGCCGCTCCCCCTCATATCGACCATTCTTGTGGGATTATCCATATGTTGTCTCATTAAAACCTTATCAAGAAAATCTTGTGGGAAAAATCTGATCAAAGGAAAAGAGTACAACTACTCCTTCTGATTCATTGAATTGTATTGATTACTCTTGCAGTTCTCATCATAACATGAATATGCCTCGTTAAAACCTTATTAGGAAAAATCCAATTGGAAGATTTTAATGAAGGACAAAGAGTACATTATCCATGTTACTACACCTTTGAAGCTACTTCATTAAAAACCTTATTCGGAAAATCCAGTAGGACAAAACCTCAATCAAGAGAAAAAGAGTGTAACGCGTATTTTATAATTAGGTTTCTCACATTTCAATATTCTTTCAGGATTTATAAGAGTACATCTCCCAGTAGCGCGCCGGGCCCGGATGGGTTTTCGGGCGTCTTCTATCACTCAGCCTGAGATATTATTGGTTCGGATGTGGTCGCGGCCATCTCCTACTTCTACTAGTCTCGCAGCTTCTCTGTCTTTACCAGAAAGAGAACTTCTTGCGCAATTCATGCCTTTCTGTTTTTATGACCAAAAATTGTTTCTTGATTTTCATTTCAAATTGTTCTCTGGACTTTTTATCAATATGAGGTGATCGTAACACAGTATATWAGACTCGTGATTCAGGCAATCCAATCTGCCTTGTGTAAGGCGGAAGCCCRCAAAAATGGTTTTCCAAAAATGGGTGATCAAAAGATTTCATTACTATGCCTATCTTGGTGGTCGTTACTTTTGCACCCGAACCTGGGTCATCTATCCATGACCAGGATGAAGCTTGGGTGATACTAAGTGGAGGTCCGAACCGTCTTTTTTTATTATTTCTTTCTGCCATATCCTTAATAGCAGGTTGGCCAAGTACTTATTACCTCTTGGGTTGTATTTCCTATCTTATTAGATTCAGCTACTATAGCTGTTCGGAACCCACAAACCATTCCGACTGGGGGTCAGAATTTCTTCGAATATGTTCTTGAATTCATTCGGGATGTGAGTAAAACGCAAATTGGAGAAGAATACGGCCCCTAGCCAACAATTGTTTCCATCGAATGAATAACGGATCCAGACCCTAAAAATAATAATGCTTTGGAATAAGCATGAGTAATCAAATGAAATAAAGCACTTGCTTTATTTGGTTTCTCGTGAATTAGGATTCTCAAATATCTCGTATTCATTATGTAAGATAATAGTGTATCATATTTAGTGCTTACATGCACACTACCGAAAAACAGTATTTTACCAAGAAATTTACCGAGGGAATCACCGAAGTGTTACTCTAGCGAGGGATTTATCCCTCGATCATTGTTCCTTCTGTATATCGGCATAATTTTTTGGTGCCACATATAGTACCAACCAAATACTTCGCTCGGTATAATCAAGATTCAAATGAAAAACTTAAAAGAGAGAGAGAGAGAGAGAGAGGGATATCAATTACCCTCGGTATAATACTAATGGCAATCAAGATCCCCTTGATAATACTAAAGGCAATTCGTTAATACTGAGGGAAATTTGATGCCCTTGATATTTTGAATAATGAAAAAAATATAATAATATTAAAATAAACTATGTAATATCACATAGTTAAAATTTAACATGATTTTAATATATAATTATCATTAAATATATTTTTATTAACTTCTATCGTGTAATATTAATAATATGTATGATACAATCGATCTTATGTTAAGTGACTCAAATGCACTGTTTTTACAAATATTTTGAGCATCGCGTGCAAGAGAACGAGATCGATCGTAGTGTGGTGAGGTAACTCAAGTCAAATCTCACGAGAAAGAGTAATCCAAAGTATTTTTTGTGTTTGAATCAAGAAAGAGAAAATAAAGAAAATACTATCCTAAACATACAATCAAAAATTTCGGGTTTTGAGTTTTTAGCAACTAGGACGAGAATTTCTATGACGAGAAATAAAATAATACACAATGAAAAGATCAATAAAATGAGGGTTTAGAGTTCTAAACTCGTCTCCATGATCAATTAACAATCTATCTAACACTTAATTTACGAATTGGGGTTCCCAATCCCGATTCTCAATTAAACACCCGATAATCACCACTGCTATTAACTAATTTAGACCCTAAACTCATAAATTCTGACCTAATATCATCAAGAAATGCAATAACATAAACTATGACCAAGCATTGAAATCTATAATCTATCAACAACTATAAAGCTAGTGTAATCATTAATTCAAAACTAAACATATAAATAAACTAACACAAGCATTGGAACTTTTGAACAACTCTTAAAACAAACTATACAAGCTAATCTTACACATCTACTAACTTAAAAAGCTACTCTATACTCCAAAAAGGGGAAAAGCTTGAAAAGGAGCAAATTGGATAGGTCTATATATATATATATATTCTAATTTTTGATGAAAACATAACGCAAGAACCCTGAAAATACTGGGAAAAACTTCATGAGATCTAAGAAAAATAAATATGCAAAATCATAATGCAATAGTTACAACGCTAACTCTAACTACCTTCATCTTTTATTGGTAAAAAGAACTTGAAAGCAACTTTCATAGATGGTCAATAATCAGTTGCTGCATGGCTACAGTTTATGAACCAATGAACGAGGATACATCCTCTTCGCATAATTTAGTATACATAGAAATGCAATAGCATAACTTTTTAGTACTTGGCTATCGAATTTGAAAAAACTGCCAAGAGCTCAAGAAGCAAGAAAGACCAAATGTATTTCACTAATTCTCATCGAATGCCAGATTAAAAATTTGACTGTAATCATCGACAAAATGTACATCAAGCCCTTCCTTCACGTTAGGTGCCAGCTCGTCAAAATCTCTTCGGTTAGCAGCAGGAAATATGATGGTCTTCACATCACTCCGCCTCGCAGCAATTGTCTTTTCCTTAACCTGATATTACACCACGAACAAAAATGATGAATTAGGTCAAACAATATAGTGTGTGTCATATTATTGTAATGCCAGGTAATCACAGATTACCGGAACATTTATTTTTTCAGTAAATGCTTTTTATTGAAAATGTGCTGCAAAATACGTCGCAAAACTGCTTAGTAGCCAGGGTTATTTCCAAAACATCCCCCTCAGATCCAGATTGATTATAAAGAAAAAATATTAATAATAACCATTTTAGAAAAAATACAAATAACACTATTGACATTTGTTGGTATTTTACAAATTGCACCCTCACTCCGTCCCAAAATATTTGTCGTTTTAGCCCCTCTTTTTTGTCCCAAAACAGTGTCGTTTAAGAATTCAAGGCATGTTTGGCCTAAAACTTCCACAGTAACCCTTATTTATTATTTCTAATTAATTTTTAATATCTTCAAAATAAATTATCTATTAAATGAGGATAGATCAGTCATTTGGTAAGACTTCTTCAGTTGTGTGAAATCTTCTAAGATGACAATTATTTGGGACAAAGTGAGTAAATAAATACAAATCTTAAAAACCTATTTGTATTTTCAAAAAACAACTAGAGCATTTATGTTATTAGGTTAAACTTCTTCATCTAATAAGAACCATTAGATCAACTTCAGGTTATAAATATTGGTAGATAAATGGATGTAAATGCAAGAGGGGTAGGGGGCATGGTGCCTTCACGGCACCGTAGACATTTCCTAAACTTCAAGGGCAATTTACAAACATTACCCCTATTAATAGCAAAATATGGTGAACGATAGATATTAAAGTTTAGCTTTCACATACCCCGCCAATAGGAAGGATTTTACTCGTCAACGTGACCTCTCCGGTCATCGCAAGGTCCTTCTTAACGGGTTTATTCAGCGCAAGCGATAGCAACGACGTTATCATGGTGCAGCCAGCACTCGGCCCGTCCTTAGGCGTGGCGCCAGCTGGCACGTGCAGGTGAACCTTCGTGTTGGCAAAGAACGGGTTCTGAGGATCCTTTTCGAGCAATATGGCCCGCGCAACTGTACAAGCGATCTGGGCACTCTCCTTCATTACGTCGCCGAGTTGGCCAGTGAGATTGAGGGCCCCTTTGCCTTCGCCTTGCTCGACCTGAGTGGTTTCTATGTAGAGCGTCGAGCCGCCCATTGCGGTCCAAGCTAAGCCCATAACGACCCCAACTGGAGTTTGGTCGTATATGCGCTCGGCGTGGAAAACAGGCTTGCCGACGAAATCGACGAGGTTAGACGAGTCGACCAGAATATTTTCCACGTTTTTAGGAGATTCTGCAGTATCCTGCTAGGATGAACAAATGAGTGCATTGGGTTAATTTCTAATATTATATGCATATAAACATTTTTCAAGATTATACAAATACACCCTTGATATTTGTTCCTTTTTACAAATTGCAGTTATTTTGCTAAATAAATAAGTTCTTAAATCCAAGTTCCATCATATGCAAGTCGTGCTTATATTTTATCAATAAAATTGACATTTACCGATCAGAAAATAAATAAGATATAGCGAATTTAAGATACCTCTGAAGTGCCAGAATGATCAGTAGAGGGGTCCAATATTTCAGCCTCTACAGCATTTTCGGACTCTTTCCCATCAATATTATTACTATTGATTGATTCAGCTTCGGTTCCTTCAGTGACAGTTTCATTAGACACAGAATCAGATTCCGCCTTTACCTTACTAAGCGCAGGTTCAATATATGCTCCTTTGCGCACAAGTTTCAGAGCAATCTGTCCGGTAACCAAAAAAATTGTTAGTATAAATAAACTATTTACATTAGAGTTGTCAAGCCATGCTCTAAAAAAAAATCCAAATTATCAAGTCTTATGAACTTTATCATTAATGACCCATATAAAAAAAATCTACAGTGGAACCTTTCGATATATCTTCTCGATTTGCTTTTGAAGATTCCGAACCCCAGCCTCTCTGCAATAATTCTCAATCAAAGCGAGGAGAGCTGAATCTGAAACCTCAACCTGGACCAAAAAGAGATCATGGGATATTTACAAGTTATTCAAATAAAATATTAGTTGAAAAATAACAGTTTAGCATTCGAGTAACAAATTTGATCGACCTAGAGCTGTCAAAATGGTCAGTCCGGCCCAGGATGCAAAAATAGAAGTGATTTGAGACGAATGGGTCAGTCCGGTCCATCAGGTCTATGGGTCAGGCCAAAAAAGTCTGGATTTATTTTAGGCCCGAAGCACACTAGCCCAAGGCAGGCCAAACACTGGGCAGGATCAGAGATTGACAGCTCTAGATAGACCCACAATGCTAGGCAGAACATGATAACTCAATTTTAAGACGAAAATCAACATTTACTATCAAGTCATCACGATGGCATGGATAAACACCAACCACCAAAAATACACCTGGCATGCAGAGAGAGAGAGGAACCTGTTGGGGCTTGATACCACATGCTTCTTGAGTGGTTTTCTCCAGGTAATCTCTAGCAATGTGCATTTTCTCATCAGTAATATACCCAGCAATGGATATAACCTCCATCCTATCCAACAGTGGGTTGGGAATCGCCTCGACAACATTCGCAGTACACACAAACAAAACCTGCCCCAAAAGTGTAATAATAGTTAAAGATGATGCATTAAGCAGCAGGTAAGGAATTGAATCTATAGAAAATAAAAAATTACAGCATATTCAAGAACTAATAAATATGTAATAACTCATCACAGCCTGACAATTTCTTTTTGGCAATTTCACTACTAAAAGGACTTAAACTTGGAGCGCTTGTGCAGAAAGAGAGTACGCATGCCACTGAGCTAGCTTTTCCCCAGAACTTACCAATGCACAGTGGCCAAAACCCATAATTATATCTCTCCCTAACTCAACCAAATCTAATGAGCATAATTTTTTTCACACCTGATCTAATATATGGAGATGCAGTTAAAGAAGTATGAAATAGTGCCACAATAGTCATTGAGTTTCATCATTTCTTTTAACATGAAGGATTAGATTTCAAGAAAGTCCTAATGCACACTTAATTCTTTCCAATTTAAATGGGACAAAAGCAAATAAATAGATAAAGGCAAAGTCTAGCTCATATGTACTGCAGGGAGTCTTAATCTGACTTGTTGACCACTAATAGAGTCATAGACAGGTAAATTAGTTCTGATGCTGCTAAATGTAATTTTATGTTCCGATAACTATAAATCAAGTCAACCAACAACGAAAGATAACACATTGACCAGGAATGGCATAATGGTGACCTGATGAAATACAATTAATCCAGCCACACAAGTTACCTTGGACAAATCAATTGGAACATCAAGGTAGTGGTCCAGAAAGTTTGCATTCTGCTCTGGATCGAGAAGTTCCAGCATCGCACTCGCAGGATCACCTGCATGTCCCCTTCCCAGCTGCCAAAAAATATATTTTATTCAAGAATGCTATCAAAATGATAAATAAAAGCTACTAATATAGAAATACCTTGTCTATCTCATCAATCAGAACAAGAGGGTTGGCTGTTCCCACACTTTTTAGACATTGCACCATCTTCCCTGGCATGGCACCAATATAGGTTCTGCGATGCCCCTGATGCATCATAATCCGATTTACTAACGTTATATCAATATTTATAAAGTATGATATAAGTCCACCAATCTCAAGGGTCCCAACATTCAACTACCTACCTTGATTTCAGCAACGTCAGATAAACCTCCAACTGAAAACCGGTAAAATTTACGGTTCAATGCCCGGGCAATGGAACGGCCAATACTCGTCTTCCCCACTCCAGGAGGGCCAGAGAGGCATATTATTTTACCTGCAAGTAATTGAAAAAATAACAAGGGTTGAAATTTACCTGTTTTTGTAAAAGAACGAGAGTTACATTTCACTAATAGTCAAAGAAGTGAGATTCATGCACAAACACTTATTTAAGATCCAAATAGCAAGTAATACTCATTAACTGCATCAGAAGCTTTGAATTAACAAGTAGGGTAAATTACAAAACAACCCTTGAGGTTTGGCCTAATCACAAAAACACCTAATTATCTTTTCAAAATTACAAACAGTCCCTGACATTTATCTCTTTCACAAATTGCAACCTAAAGAGGAGGGTATTTGGTAGGTAAATACCAACCTCAAGGGGGTGTTGGTAACACTTTAAGGGGGTATTTGTAATTCTTAAAGATAACTGGAGTTCTTCGTAATAGGCTAAACCCAAGGTAGTTTTTGTATGATGTGGGTACCAAACTCAAAAAGCATTATCTCCAAATTATCCTCGTCCCGTTTTCCACCTACATAAAAACAAGGAGTATATCGATGTGTATAAAACCATAATGGGAAACTCTCTACTGTCCCAATGATTTTCTCACATCCAGGTCATGTTTGAGCATGATTACACATGCACGCTAACTAATAAAAGACAATTGTAAAATAGGGCTACTTCTCACTGCCCTGAATCCATTCAATGTAAATAACTTCATCACCACAGTTAAAAACACATGATTCAGGAGAGTCAACACCATTACAGATAAATAAATAAATAAATAAAAATCGAAAGGGTAAAAATTAATAAACCGCCAAACCTTGGGAGGTTCCTCTCAGTTTCCCCACGGCTATGAACTCCAATATCCTCTCCTTAACATCGCTCAATCCATAATGGTCTTCATCTAGAATTTTTTGTGCTTGAATTACATCAAAATTCTCATCACTGAACAATTACGGAAAAAATGTCAAAAGCATGAATAACATAACTGATGTTTCTAACAATAATATTTACAGAAGTTATGAATGTGTGGAGGAGATTATATTTGAAAAATAAACCTGTATTCTCCCCAAGGCAACGCGGTCAACCAATCAAGATAATTGCGTGTAACGTTAAATTCACTCGAACTTGCTTCCAGTAATTGTAATTTTGTCAGCTCTTCTTCTATGACTTGCAAAACATGAGCTGGGATTTTCTCCTTCTTTGGGTCAAGTCTTTCTCTGAACTTTGCTGTAATAAATGACGACAAATGTCAACCATAAACATTATTCAGAAATTTTGATATATAATTAATTACATGCATATTACTAAGGATAACTTCGAAGGAGCACCATATAAATCACATATTTTCTCACGCAGTGTATACCAATAGGATAGGAGCATATCATGTTATGAATGAATATGAATATAGGGCAGTAAACAGAAAATGTAAAGAAGACACAGATTTACGTGGTTCACCAAATTGGCTACGTCCACGGGCAGAGAGAAGAACGGATTTTATTAACTGATTAGGGTTACAGATTTCTGATCTCAAAGACCATATATATAATATTGAGATAATACACCAAAGTTGGGCTTAAGGACCCCCGTACAACACGTCGAAGCGAGAGATTCAAGACATATCAACATATCAAAAGGCATATGTATAAAATATGACCTATCTACATCATCACAAAAATCTATCCAAGTAACATGCAAGTAGGAAAAAGACACAGGGAATAAAAAATGCAAATAAGTTGATATTAGCATTCTGTATTCAATAAACTTTCACCTCTTGCAGTCAGCAAAACCAGTACAGAAAATGGACAGTCACGAAATACAGTTGAGAGAAACAACTCAAAGTAAATGTAAGTTTGACGAATGAGAACAAACCAGAGAGAGCAGTTTTGTCATCAGCCTCCAATCCAAGTTCCTGCACATTTTACATAATCATTATTCCTAAATCAAACGTCTCACTTAGCACAATCTGATTGAAGCAGAAATATAGTCAGAATAATGTGCCGCATCACATTTAAGTAATATGAACTGAAAAATGCTACTAATTAACATGCCTTCTTTATGGCCTTTAGCTGCTCATTCAGCAAGTAGCGCCTCTGCTCCCCACTTATTTTCTCTTCAATGGCCTTGGCTATAGATTCCTGAGTACAACCGAAAACAGGAAAAATTGCTCAGGAAAGTTACAATCTAAAACGATCTTGAGATATATTGCCCAGCCAGTCACACCTGGATCTTGCTGATCTCCATCTCTTTCTTCACTAACTCTAAGGTGAGTTTTAGCCGTTTATGCACCTGAATGTCGAGATTTGATAGCATCAGAAATGTGAAGGCTAAAAAATATTTGGGCATGAAAATAGGTAAAAGAAAAAAACATCAACGTCACCAAACCCACGCCAGGGAATGAGTCGTAGAGCTTATCATAATTATCTGAGCTATTGCTTGATTCTATTTTATATTTTCCAAACATCTTTACAACGTGTATCAAAATAGAGAGAAGTGTAGGAATTAAAGTGTGTGCCATTACTACTTACGTCAAGTTCTTCAAGCACTTGCTGGCATTGTAACTTATTAGCACCTGATATTGCTGCTCCAAAATCTGCCACCCTTGGATAAGTAAAATCGCCAATATGCTGCAGATATTACAAGTTAGGATATAGCACATAAGCAAATGCAAAATTTGAATGTTCACATACTCACAAATATAGTAGAACTCATATCATTAGATATCATTAGAAATGTTACAGGAAATATCTTTCAAACCATAAAAAGAAAGTGATTCCACAAACATCCAGCAGAAAAAAAAAAAAAAAAAAAAAACATCTGAAGCCAAAATATCTGTATGCCACATAGTAATAAAATAATACATCAGATCTCTAAGGACCATAAGTCAATTGGTCACCTATCAAATCTTCATAGTAAGAAGGGTTGAAATAGTTTATACCCCCCTCTTCTCACAAAGATAGGCCATGTTACTAGTACAGGTATCCCACAAAGATATGCTTGTTACTACATTTAGTATGCAACTAATTTTTCATTTCCAAGTATACCGCTATTTAATTATTTTACGATCACACTACTCCATTTACCTAGACTAACTTCTACGAAACTGAGTAGAACATACGAGCATGAAAATCTCCATTTTATCAGGAACTACTGCTACATAGATAGAGGTTGGAAATTTTGGACCTCAAAAAGCTGCAAGCTAAAATTTCCAGTCACTAAGAAATTTGTGCAACACCAAACAACACCATTCTATGTATGCTAAGAACATTTTGGCATAGGTGGGGGAACCTTACGTGAGTGTAAGTTTGTGCATGATCTCGCCAGAGAGGACTTGTTTTCAAAACATCTCTCAGAGTTGATATAACTTCAAATGATGTAGCCTTGAGAATGTCATCATCCTTATCATATGATTTTTCCTGAAATACAAGCCAAAAATATAGTAATGAAAGTATCACATGGATATTTAGTCCTAAGAAAATATGAACAGATTTTGCATACCTTGAGATGATCAACTTTGACTGTCAGAGGATCTTCACTGACCTGCATAAGACACAAATACATCAGCTTACCAAAGTTTACACTGATAGAGATGGATATAATATATATATATATATATATAGCTCTATATGATGCAAACGTACACAAATGTCAAGTCAGTGGGCCAAAACAAGAACAGAATTATTAAATAACCTATCTGTTTAGTCTATTTATAAAATTAAACCACAAAATGAATAATGAAAACACAGTTCCACTAACCATCTCTGTGATTCGGAGTCGTCTGTGACCGATGAGGACAACCTGATCTCCCTGGATGCTTGTAATCTATGTCATCAAGCCAGATTGGTCAATCTAAAGCATTAGTTATACGGATATCAATTTATGGTACAGCCTAACAAACCAGAAAACATGTTACCTGAGCTAGTGTCCCAACTTCATGAAGGCGATTGAGTAAGTCTTTTCCTTTGAGGTCAGATATATTCTTCTCTGTGTCTGAACCCTCGGCCCCTTCCTCATCTTTAAGAAGGAAGGCCCCGGTATAAGGAGCTTGCCTTCTTCTGCTCTCTACTAAAGCTGCTAACAATTTTGGATCCTGCAAAAGCTATCTAATTCAACTCTATTCTAACCACAAATAGAAAAGTGTATTTTACCTTAATCTTTAATAGCAAACTGAAGGTACTGAATAATTTAGCATAAGATTTTAAAAATAAAATAAAACAAAAAGTGTCTGACTTCAATTTTCTGCAACTATTAGTCTTTCCAGTAAAGAAAAAAATCATAAAAGATGACAGAAATTTTTAATACTCCAATGAAGCAACAGCAATTATAACAGTACTGAATAATAATATATTATATTAACAAGAACATAAAGAGAAGCAGCCATACCTTGACGTATATTGGCATATAGAATCCAGGAAATAATGGTCTATGTGGCAGTGGAAGAGCTATAACCTGCAAATGAGACAAAATTCTGCATTCTTGTATAACTATGGGAATAACTTTAGAACAAACAATAAAATTGTTGTCCTCGACATAGTCTAATGATATCATTCATAAAATTATCATAGTTAACGGGAAAATCTGGCCATTTCTTGTTTCTTGTTTGTGTATGACTATGGGAATAATTTTAGAACAAACAATAAAATTGCTGTCCGATACAAAGTCTAATGATATCATTATTAAAATTATCATAGTTAACAGGAAAACCTGGCCATTTCATGTTTCTTGTTTGTGTATGCCATACAGAGAGAGTGACCGAGTGTGTGAGTGCGAGACAGAGAAAGACGTGTGCATTTCTCAAATATGTATATTATCCTAAAAACAAAACCACGAGCGGCAAAATCAAATACGAATTGAACCTAAAAAGTTGCATCACATTGTATTCATTTCCACTTGTTCACTACACCGAAGAATAAAACTCATGAAATACTATCCAATTACAGCAAACATTCTAGCATTGAACAACTGAATGGAGTATCAATTAGCGTGTAGCAAGTAAGGTTATGTACATAAACATAACGAAAATTTTAAATTTAATGATTTAAATGAGATACAATTTCGAACGCATAAAGCCTCGAAAATAATTCCCAGGTACTAACCGTTAGACAATCTTCGGGTCTAACTACAGTAGGCACAATTGCCGATGAAGACTTTGAATCCGTCGCCTCGCCGCCCACCTCGATGTGTTTAACCTCCGCCCCGAGGGGATCAACCGGGTCAGAGCCATCTGAGGAGTCGGAGCAAAAGAACCTCCGGAAATGATGCGGGCTTCTCCTATTTTGCCCTCGAAGGGCCCGGAGCAACGGTGATGCGGGCGCTCCGACGGGCACGTACCCGCGGAGTTGAGGCCCGAAGTAGGCGTATGAGCTGCGACTGGTGGTGAGGGCTTTCAACATGGGGGGATGACAATTCGGTAAGGCCAGGATTGGCAGAATTAGGGTTTATTGTATGGCTTGGATTAGAGGTGGGAATTATTTTGAACCGCCATTATAGAGCGATGTCGAGGTTTTTTATGCTTGGGCAAGAAGAAGCAGACTTTTGAGTGGGTTTTTTTATTTCGGTTTAAGCCCTACATAAACCCTTTGTTTATTGACGGAAATACCCCTGCATTTGTGCTTCTGTAGTGCGTGACAAAATGCTTGAACTGGTTCGGTGGAGTCCACGGAAACTTGCTTGCTCAGTTATTATACCGTTTTGCGCATTGCAAATTTTAATTTATCATCATATAAAATTAGTATATATAATCACATATATATTATCAAAATAATGGAAATTTTAAATTTTAAATCTAAAGCCTAAGATGTAAAAAATCAAACCTAAAAAATTAAAATTAAACCCTAAAAATAGAAAATTAAACCCTAAAATTAAATATTAAACTCTAAACCTTAAATTTTTACGATATATCATCACATATAACTGACACGTATTATCACATATAACTAACACATATCATCATATATAAATGTTTGAATGATAAATTTTGTCGGGGTCCTAAAATAGGAAACTAAATAAAAAAAATGGAAAAATGAACCTTAAAATGAAAAATTAAACCCTGAAAAATGGAAAATTAAACCATAAAATGTAAAATCAAACCCTACAATAAAAAAGTAAACTCTAAACTCTAGATTTTATCATATATCATCACGTATAACTATCACATATCATCACGTATAACTATCATATCATCACGTATAACTGTTATATATCATCACATATAACTGAATGATAACAGATTTTTACAGGGTGCAACGCAAGGTGCACCTAGGTGCATATAATAAATTACCTTATACAACCCGTACCGTAATGTGTTGCAATTTAAAGAATTTTATATATTATTTTATCTGCTATATTTATATTTTTAAAATATAATTATTTTTACATTTTACGTTTTCAATAAAAATTAAATGTGATTTACTCTTTTTATCCCTATTTTTATTATTCCATACGTTTAGTTATCAAAAGGATATTATGATTATTTGATATCTATATTTATAATACTAATTATTTTTTTTAATATATACTTGAAATAGTCAATTACAACAATTAAAATTTGATGGAGAGAGTACCAAATACTAGAACTGTCAAAACAGTCGGGTCAGTCAAGTGCTCCTCGGTCCAGGATGGGTCAAACTTTTTGGTATGTCATTCTCACGTCCCAAGCCCCAAGCCCGAGCCAAGTGTACGAGAATAAAAAGAAATTTTGTGGGGTGGCCGAGCCAAAAATGGTCCTTTTTTTTTTTTTTTTTGGACCCGTCTATGTATTGGGTCGGGCATAGTTTGACATCTTTAACATCAGTATATCATCTTTCTATCATTTTTTTCCCTTTTTTTTTTTTATAAAACAACCCTTTGCGAGTGGGTGATTTAGGGCAATAATATGGACTTGGCTTTTTATAATTTCTAGAAACCAATGATTTGTTGTTGGCAGGTCAAATTGAATAGTAGAAATTTTATTTCTTTAGAGATTTTGAATAAGATATTTATCGTAAATATCAAATTATGTCTGATTAACGAAGGTTATTGTATTATTTTATTGTGTTGTAAATAAAATATTAATTTATTTGTGAGTATGGATAAATGTGTAATAATGCATTGAGTATGTATGTGCGGTGTGTTAACATATATATTTGATATGAAGAAAAAATCCAATTGAAAATATTTTTTTGAGATATGCAATATTGATCTTGAATTGTAGGTTGTGAAAAAAATAATTTGATCAATTTTTTGTGTAAAATGGACAGGAAAAAAGTAAGTTATTATTATTTATTTAAAATTTGAATAAAAAATAGAAGATTGAGTTAATTTGAAAAAATAGTTGTGAATTTGCTTTTGACAAATCATTGTAATAAAATCGTGAAGTCGGAGTCCAGCTATTTCACGGTTAGAAAAAAAATACATAACATAATTATAAAATAAAACTTTTTATTTTCTCACTCTATTCCTCTGCGAGAAGATGTGTCTCTCCCTCTCTCTCTCTCTCTCTCGCTCACTAAAGCTTAAAATATAGATGTTGATTCGGTTTCGGTTAACCGGTGAATCGTTGGTTCTGATTCGTGGTCAATGATTCGATTAACCGTTGACCACGGTTCACAGTTAGAGTGTAACCGTGAACTAGTGTTTGTCGGTTCGGTTACAGTTCGTGAAAATCGCGAACCAAAATCGCCAGTTAAAACCAACGGTTTAACTGCTAAAGAAAATTAATGGTGAGCTGGTGGTTAACCCGGCCAGTGTAGGGACCGTTTGAAATCAACGTCCTGAATGATGGAACCAATGATTATCAACGGTTAGAAAAAGTAGTCGTTGGAATGAAATCGTCCGGTTAAAAATCGCCGGTTTGAACCGAAAATCAACGGTTCCAACGACTATTTTTATAATTTATTTTTTTAAATCTATTTCCACACCTATAAATACCCCCTCTCTCTCACACCAATATTCACACAAATTCATATTCAATCTTCTTTTTCTTTTATATTTTTAAATTTAAGTTATGAAAAAATTACTATTAATCTTCTTATCGTTTTTAAAATATTTTTTTTAATATTATAATGGGAAGCTCTTCTGGTACTACTAATACAAATACTAATTGGGGTCGAGGACCTTCGACTAGGGCTGGGTAAAAATACCGAAATACCGAAATATCGCATTTACCGTACCGAAAAAAATACCGAATATACCAGATTTCCGGTATACCGAGATTTTTGGTACGGTATTATACCATATCGTAATATACGGTACGGTAATGGTATATAAATTCTGAAAGATTCGGTATATACCGAAATACCGAACACACGTGGTATGTCGGTATATATACCGAATATACCGTATTGTATACCGGTAACATCATAAATAAAATCTGAATTATAAGTGGGCTGTGGCTGAATTGTTTAAGCTTCATAAGTGGGTTGTGGCTAAATTGTTTGTGGGCTTCATAAGCTGAATTATTGTAATGTATAGAATAGAGACTTAGTTATTTTAAGTTTTAACAATTCCTCATTCAAAGAGCTAGTTGCTGCTATACGAGATTTGAGTCTCAATGAATCCCAAAGTTAGAAATTAGGGCAAAACTAAAAAAAAAACAAAAAAAAAACTGCTTTCGCTTTTCATCACTCCAGCTTTTAATTGGAATTCTATATCCTCTCATCTACAACGTTGTCCCTTGATCCCTCCTCTTCTCGCCATCAACTGACATCTCCGTCATAGAACCGCCGCCAGGTAAAGTTTTGAAAGCTCTTTTTATATTTTAAAATTTTCAATTTTTATTTGTATCTAGAAATTTGTTGAGGGTTTCTATTGTTTTTTGTTTGGGAACCTTGCTTGAATATACACTAGTGCAGAAACTGCATATCCAGAAGGGTAATTCTGCCTATCCAGAAGGGTATTCTGTGCCTTCTGTAGTAACATAATTCTAGAAAGTCTGTACTTTTCAGAACGTCTTTTTTTACCCTTCTGGATTGGCAGACTTTCTAGAAGGGAAAAGAAAAGGCGTTCTAGAAAATAATTTTTCTTGATCCGCAACTTTTCAGAACGGTATTTGAAGATACCATTCTGGAAAGAGAGACTTTTCAGAACGGTTTTTGAAAAAACCGTTCTAGAAAGTATAACTTACCAGAACTGTATTTGAAGATACCGTTCTGAAAAGTCGCGCTTTCCAAAACGGTTTTTTCAAATGTCGTTCTGGAAAGTTTGGCCTATTTTTAAGTATTCATCTTTCCCAAATGTAAAACATTAAATATACAATATTTAAAACACAAATTCAATTAAAAATATACTTCACCAAATACAATATCTCAATCCATTCAAAGCAAATCAAACAACAAAAACAAAAAAAAAAACCACAATATTCATCAAGTGTTCAAAACAACAAATCTAATATTCGAAATAAGGAACCTCGGAGTCACTTGCTGCCACGAGCCATGTTGCAAAATCGCATTATTCTCCTCAAAATCCATATTGCTGGAAGAGGCCCCATCCGAGTTGTCCGCATATTCTTGCAACGAGGAATTCTAGGGAAGGCTCAAACTTATTGCCCTCTCAAATAAAGCACGAATCAAATCCACATCACCGAGCCGGATCTCCTGTCAATATTCAGGCGAGTTAGACCAAGTCCCCTAAAACTAGATCCTAATATAAAACTTAAAAGAAATACATATCCAAACCCAGAAAACTCTAGGAAAAACTTAAAAAATTGAAGAAAAAAAACCTCGAAACAAAATAAAATAAATAAATAAACCATTAAAATAATAAAAATACAAACATAAAGAAATTAAAAACTAGAGAAACAAAATAAAGAGTTAAACAACTTGGGCTCCACCCCACGGAAATAATCTGAACAAGTTTGTCATATAGAAAAGATTCTTTTTTTTTTCGGGTTTCAATTCAACTTTGTATTTAAAACTATGGGCCATTTAAAGTTTTACCTGATCAAGATAGATGCTCCACAAATCCGTCCTCTTGGGATACTCCCTAAGTATATTCTCAAACATGGCTCTTCCCCTATCTGCAACTCCACATTTGAATTCAAGGATTGCTGTATGTGAAATCAACTTTGTATGCTTGTGTCCAGGAAGGCTCAGAAGAGCACGGTTTACAACAGACTGAACTCCATTGCTGTCTCTTTTCAAAATAGACTGGATTTTCCTTAGACAGACCTGAGTGCAAAATACAAAAAGGGTAAAAAGGTGGAAGACTTAGTTAAAGTTTGTCGAAAATCATTATAAAACAATTTTTGTACCGTGCATGACTGTTTAAACTTTCTGGCCATTTTGTCAAGAAGCTCATCAGCTAACTTATCTTGTTCGGTTCTCTCATACATTCCAAGAAGGGCAAGATGCACCTTTTTGGGATCACAATACTGCAAGGCTCTTTGAAAGATTTTCATAACAGTCTCCTGAAAAAGGAATATTGAAATCAATTTTTAAGAAAATGAATTCCATAATCAAAATAGCTTCTGAATGCTACTTTTTCTTCTCATAGTAAGTACCTCAGAAGGATTGCCATACTCATTTTCCAAGTTGAAATAAGCAACCCAGATATTCAGCTTCTCAGACTCTTCCCGGATATTTATTGTTCTCAAAGCCCTAAAGTAATAAAGTAAAGAGATGAGTTACTAAAATGAGAGAGAAAGCAAAATATACATGGTATTGAGATTATAATTTCACAACTACTGTCTATTACTTGTCCAATACTAATTACTATTCACCAAAGGCAATCATTACACACAAACAAAGTCCACACTGCTTGTTGTTTGGCACCAGAATCTGCCTCCCTCTGGCTTTGAGTGATCAAGTTTCTCTCTCCTGCCACCTTCTTGAGTGGGCTATCTCCATTCGGCCCAAGAGAAAATACTTGAATTTTCATCTCCTCCGTACGTGCATATAACACGTGTCTATCAGAATCAACAACCATTTCAACAATTGGGTCCACAGCTCCAATCTTGAAAACATTAGGCACAACCCACCTGATGAGAGAGAAGGAAATAAGCTACTAAAAAAGTTAAAGTTAAGACACAAGTAAGAATCAGGCTTGAAAATCTTATAAATCGTAATATTGAAAAAATTACATTTATTGGTCTTACATCTGTGCAAAAGAAAATCATAGGCAGACAATTTGTTAAGAACAAAAGCATCATCCATTATCATGTAACACAAATGTTAGCGAGAAACACAAGAGAAGAATTACCTGGAAATAACACTTCCAAGACCAGCGGTTAGGCAAACTTTACGGCAGTGCTTTTGCCAACCTGAACCAGTTGTATATTGCAGTTCATACACATGACCATCACGGCCAGCCAGATATATATAAGACCCCTATCAGTGCAGGTGATGCAAGTCATAGTGACTCCATCAGATGGAATGGTATATTCTGGCAATGGCTGAAGTGAAACCTCTACGTACGGATCACTTCCATCACCTCTTCCAGAACAACATACTCCAACAAGAATAAGCTGGTTAACAGAGAGTTCTTGTAAGATGAAAGATTAGGGAGGTGGAGGGATTCTAAAATTTCATAACATTGAAACCAAAATAATTAGGAGGGAGCAAAAAAAAGGATTGAGAAATAAGATTACTGTAACCAAGACACAACACTYCTTCATATTAGGCAATMTGAGAAAGTAMGAAAAGTTTTCATTYGAAAAAGTGGCACAMTATTGTCTTACCATATCCCCAATTAAATATACATCATGACATTCAAGTGGAAATAATGTAACAATGTTATCATTATATAGCTGTGATAGAAGTATGAATAATGTAGTGACTAGTGAGATTAAAATACCTCCACAYGCGTTGCCAAAACAAGAAGATACTGGATGGCTTCAATAAAAACACCAGGCTTGGCTTTTGACAAACCAACAGCACAGATAGCTTGTTCCTCCCCACTAAATTCAGGACATTGACCATCACTYCATAACAAYMCAGTAAKTGAAATTAAATAATGGGCAAATAATATTTCTTTTTCTTCATGTTGAAGAGTGGTCATACAGAAATAAGAGACGGGTGCAAGTTAGTATATTTGAACAAAAGTTGGATTGCATTCAAAATATGTGAGAATATGCAATAAATGAGGAGTATGGTATTCTGAAGAACTCAATGCCATAATTGGTCAAAAACAACAAGCAGAACACCGTTATGGTACCAGAAAAGGGGCATTCACTAAAAATCAAAGAATTGATTGTACTGTTTCGTGTCACAAATACTGTAGAATGGCAGAAGATATAGTAAAACCTGCTAATAGGAGGTTCCAAAGACACACTTCATACATTAACATAGTAGCATTAGAGGTCAGTGAATAATCAAGAGTTATTTCAAGAATATGAAGCCTGCGGTGGGATTACATAGTTATAATGCATAATATTCTTCTTTTACCACACAGGTTTAGATATACACACCCATACGATGACAACAAAACATGCCATAGGATGAATCATGAATTTAAATTAAATAAATACGGAAAACTTCCATATCAGCCACTCATAAGGTCAACAGCAAAATTAATTGATCTCTCATTTAATAATTGTTCTGGAGTTGAAAATTTCATTTTTCAACAATTATCAACCAAAGCAACTCATACCACTTATCAAATCGCCAAAGAAATAAGGAGTTATCCACTGACGCCCATGCCCGTCGTATTTCTGGAAAAATTCCACATAAAGCTGTTCCCTCACCACCAGCTGAAGTGTATCTTTCGATCAACGCAGGAGGCAACTCCCATGTGTCCACAACTTCAACCAAAGGAGGCCACTGCCATAAAAACATAAAAGCATAAAATTTAATATGTTCTTGAGCAATCATCTGAAATGACTTGACTAGTAATTATCATGCCTCATGCTATCACATTCGGAAGTGGCAAATCGGCATTAAGAAGGCAGCACTGCTAAATGCTACTTTTTCGAGTTGCAGTGGTTTCACAATAATCTTGTCACATATTTTCAGTACTCAATGACTGCAGGAGATGGCTACCTAAATCATGGTTATACTTAATACATATAATAGAATACAGTTTGTTTGTTTTTCTCTTTCAGCCCTAATTGTTCAAGACCCATGAAAAAAAAACAATGCGATCGTGCTTGTGGACCAAGAAAACAATCTGATCCAAAAAATCACAATTACATTTTTCTTTTTTCTTTTTTTTTTCTTTTCTTTTTGGGCCAACACTTAATTGCCAAATATAATTAATTTAATTAAAAAGAAAGAAGAAAAAACAATGTCGAAGATAATAAACCAGTTATCAAAGGATGCGGCTAAATTAATCCATTGTTACGAATATCCAAGTACATTAGATACTTACCCCCATCAGATCGTGAAACAAAAGATGCTCGACAAATTCAAAGAATATTGAATTAAATCACACACGCGAAAAGAATAACTACAAAATTACCTCGCGCGGGTGGGTTGAGTAGGGATGACTGGAGTATATGGAAGCTTCTAAAGCTTCTTCGAGGTCGAGCTGCCCCGCAATTTTCCTGTCGATACGGTCGCTGACTGGGTTACCCACAATTGTAGCTCGTTTTTTAAAATTGATACCTGGGTTAGCATCAACAAGATGTGGGGAAGGTTGATGCACATCCAATTTGGCCGGAGGGACGCCGACTGGTGTTTTGCCATTTTTGTTCAAATGGGGATCGAGGCCTATTTTTTGAAAATTCTGTCTATTTTCAGGATATAATGAGGGGGAGGACGGGCAGGAGGCCGTCATGAGGAGGTGGTGGCCATCTCTCAAGGCGGCGACAGATAGAGGAGGAAGACGATGGGCTTTTGGATGATAAGGTGAAAACGGCGAGAGAAGGCGGAGGAAAAAGAAATAGAAAATAAATAGAAATAGAAAAAGAAATAGAAAACGTAGGTAGGGTTTTTATTATAATTGGAAAACACTTACGAGAACGGTTTTTTTCAAACCATTCTGAATTGACATACAGTCCAGAACGGTATTAAAATACTGTTCTAGAATGTATGTCAATCCAGAACGGTTTTAAATATACCGTTCTGGAAAGAAATAATATGGGCGGCAAAAAAATTTCATTCACGCGGTATTATATTTCAAAAAGACTTTCAAGAACGATTTTCTTAAAACCGTTCTAGATTGATGTACATTCCAGAACGGTATTTTAATACCGTTCTGGAATGTACGTCAATTCAGAACGGTTTTAAAAATACCGTTTTAGAAAGGAAAAATATAGGCGGTAAAAATTTTCATTCAGGCGGTATTAAATTTTGAAAAAACTTTCTAGAACTATTTTCTTAAAACCATTCTGGATTGTCGTACATTCCAAAACGGTATTAAAATACCATTCTGGATTGTCGTACATTCCAAAACGGTATTAAAATACCATTCTGGATTGTCGTACATTCCGGAACGGTATTTTAATACCGTTCTCGAATGTACATCAATCCAGAATGATTTTAAAAATACCATTCTGGAATGCACACATTCCAGAACGTTATCCGAATACCGTTCTGGATCGAGACATAATCCAGAACGGTTTTTTCATAACCGTTCTGGATTGTCTACTTTCCAGAACGGTATTTTAAAACCGTTTTGGGAAATCATCTATCCAGAACGGTAATTTCAAATACCGTTCTAGAAAGTTCAATGCAGAACAGTATTTTAAATACCCTTCTGGATGCACCAGGATGTTCTGTTCTAGAATGCAGTTTCTGCACTAGTGATATTTAGTAAAGAAGAATATTAAAGAAATTTGTTGAGGTTTCTGTAGAATAATATTAAAGAGCATGTGTAATGTATTATAAGAAATATACTGATTCTTTTTTTGGAATTTTCTTTTAATTCAAAATAATCTAAAAACATTACCAAAGAAATATAGCAATTTGTAAGTATTTATGCGAAGTCATTTTTCTATCTCTTCATTGTTTCTGTTAAGTTACTTTTGTTGATATATGGTATTATACTGATTACTTTCGATATATTGAATTTCGGCAGGTAAAAAATTCGGTACAGAACGGTAACCTACCGATACCGTTAATCTCAGTATAATACGGTATGAATTGTGTGAAATACCAAAAATTCGGTATACCGAATTTCGGTATTCCGAAATGCTCGGTTCGGTATCGGTATACATTTTGCATATACCGAAAAAATCGGTACGGTATATGATATGAGTTAGAATTTTTGGTATACCGTACCGACCCAACCCTACCTTCGACCATTACCAACAATTATATTTACATGAAATGACGATGCAAAATCGATTAATTGTATAGTCAAATTAGTTGGGATGAAGATTTACCCACATATACTATTATCAAAATGGGCCAAGCCCGCAGTTCAATCCGTTAGCCCATTAAAATGGGCGAATTTGGGCCTTATTCCCCTCAGCCCATTAAAATACGGGCCTAATTGGCCCGTGGTCTGGCCTTTTTTATATTAATTACTAAATAAATTATTATACATATATATAGTTACACAGTTAGAGCTGGCAATTTCTGGCCCGCCCCGATTCGACCCGATTTCTGTCGGGCTTGGGCCTTAGGATCCCTGGCCCAAAAAAATCGGGCCATTTTTTGCCCGACCCGATTTGGCCCGTTCGGCGAGCTGTCCCGACCCGATTTGGTCCGCCAATTACACTACAATTTATGCAATGGGCCGGGCTTGGGCCGATGAAATCGCGGCCCGATGAAATTTCGGGTCGGCCCGGCCTGACCCGATTTTGGTGGTTGGCCCGACTCAACCCATTGCCAGCTCTATACACAGTTCATATATTTTTGGGAAAATTATAAGAAATACTAACTTATATTTTTCTTTTACAATTTTACGATAAGTCGAAGGTTTTTATAATTATACTATATTCTTTTATTATTTTTAATTATTACGTATGGATTTAGATTCTCTTATTATTTTACTATAAGTCGAGGATATAAGTTGATATATCTCTTATTAAACTTTATCTTCTAAAATATTTCTCAAGTCGCAGTTTGGGTTAATATATAGTTTCAAATTATTAGGTATCTTCAAGTCGCAGTTTAGTTTGGGTTGATATATAGTTTCAAGGTATTGGGTATCTTAAACTTTTTTTAAGTGTCGTAGTATTTTGGAAAATATTTTTTAGGTCGGGTTGATATTTGGGGCATTAGTTTTCCGTAGTTGGGTTCGTTTTTACTATCACCCCTATATATTAATGCAAAATCCTCCTAACCTATGTGTCTTCTTCGTATGCTTCGTTTGGCAAATAAAAAATTATGGTGCTTCGTTTGCTTATGTGTCATCCGAGCCTAATATTTACATAATTTAATATTTTTCTTTTTATTTTGTCTTACCTAATTTAATTCTTTTATTATATTCTTCCTTATTCAATACTTCCATTTGATTCTCCTAATATAAAAATAGGGTCAATTCCCATATAAACCATTATTGAAATATTCTTTCCCAAATAGGCCATTGAAATCTCAATTTCCCATTTAATCCAAAAATTATATAAGAGTACTAAATTACCCTTTATAACTATTTTATTTTGTTCTTCGAAAATTCAGAACTACCCGTGTAAAATTCAGAACTACTCATGTACATTCACAAATTTTCGTGTAAATTCAGAACTACTCGTGTAAATTCAAAACTAATCGTGTAAATTTCAGAACTACTCATGTAAATTCAGAACTACTCGTGTAAATTCAAAACTACTCATGTAAATTGACGAACTACTCATGTAAATTCAGAACTACTCGTGTAAATTGACGAACTACTCATGTAAATTCAAAACTACTAGTGTAAATTCAGAATTACTCGTGTAAATTTCAAAACTATTCTTCAAAAATTCAGAACTACTCGTGTAAATCTTAGAACTACTCATGTAAACTTAGAAATACTCGTGTAAATTTTGGAAAATTACACACTACTTCGCATAGTTTTTGGGAAATTACATACTACTTCGCATAATTTTATTGATAAATTAGGTACTACTTCACAAAATTTTTGAAAATTACAAACTACCTTGCATGTATTGCACACTAATTCACAGAATTTTTGGAAAATTACAAACTACTTTCCAATCTGTAATAATTTGTTTTTTTTTTCATTTATCAATTTTTGTTTTTCCAATCTGTAGCTTTTTTT
>BMAC01000158.1:995749-1008148 GCA_014905375.1 Phtheirospermum japonicum
TATTTCATTTATCAATTTTTGTTTTTCCAATCTGTAGCTTTTTTTTTTTTCCTTCATCATCATTTCATCAAACTTGCTACCTCACACCCACACACACACACACACACACACACATTCAAAATCAAATCAATTTCCTCAAAACGTCAAACAAGTTTCAAAGTTTCCCCTCAAAAAAATCCCCATTTTTTTTAAACACAGTTCACACACTTGATATTCCCCAAACTTCCGCACCAGATAATCAAAGTTAATGAACAAACCCTTTCATCTGCCTCGCTCTATAAATTGACGATCTTCAACTTTCTTATCCACGATATATGTTCTCGTACGGGAACGACAATCGGATATTATGATCTGATTTCCGCTGGCATTGCGAGACCGCTGAGCTCTCACCTCCAGAGGATCTGTCCGCCGCCGCTAGCTCAGATCGGCAACCGCCCGACTCAAATAACCCAGATCCTCCTCCTCCCCCAATACGATGCCGGCATAGGCCCGAGGCCCATGCGCCGCTCCCGTCTGTGCATGCGGCGGCAGAGAAAAATAAGTGGTGTGAGAGAGATCGTTGGGGAAAGAGAAAATTAAGCAGATCGAGGTGGGTGCACACAACTTGGGGTTTGCTTTTTAATTGGAGAAGATTGGTATTCTAGGGTCTTGAGTTGAGAGTATTTGAGATTGTCTTGTTAGAGAGAGGAGGACAAAGTTGCTGATTGGTAGCCAAGAGAAAATGAAAAGAAAGAGACGGAGAAAGAGAGAGGCTGCAGGTGGACAGTAAAATAAGATGATAAAAAGGGTATTTTAGTCTATGTAAAATGTAATTATAATTAATTTGTATATATTTGTATCAAATGGATGTAAATAATCTCAATGGACTAAATGGTATATAATAGTTTTCAAATGACACTAAATGAGAATTTTTCCATAAAAATATAAATAAGTCACATATAATTAGATACTTTTCTTTTTATTGTATCTTACATAATTTAATTCTTTTGCCATATTTTTCCTTATTCAATACTTTCCTTTGATTCTCCTATTTTAAAATATAAATAAGTCATATATAATTAGTAGTTAAGATCTAAATTAATTATTTTAATTAAAAGATAAAATACATATGAAAAAAAATTTAATTAAAAAAAACTTTATTATCAAAATAATTAAATAAGTTTTATTGATAATAGAATTAAAAATAATTTTATTTTTAGATTTTCAAATATTCTATATAGGTAAAATATGAGTTATTTATAATAATCTAAGCATGTAACTAAATATTAGTAATGTATTTAATCTAAACATAAAAATATTAAATTATATAATAATTAATAAACATTGATTTAGATACCGACAGAATGTGACACGGGCTGAGAGTATGACGTCTTTTGAATATCTAAAAGTATGTAACTAATAATTATTAACGAGTATATTCTAAATATTAATATATAAAATGATTTAACAACAATAATAAATAAAATAGATATAAGACACGGGTTTAGAATGTGACGCCTTTTGAATTTTTGCAAATATGTAACTAAGATTATTAATGAATTTAATTAACATCAAATACAAATTATTTAATATTTATAATAATTAATAAATAGATTAGACATGCACAAGGCACGGTTTGAGAATACATTATTTTAATTTTTTATTTTAGATTTAAAATTCTGTAATGATCAAAACTATTTTTTATATTTATCTTTTGGTAAGTCCCGTGTAATATACGAGTGTTAAACAAATATATATTAATGTAAAATCCTACTAATTTATGTGTCTGCTTCGTATGTTTCGCTTGGATATTAAAAATTTTTGGTGCTTCGTATGTGTCATACGAGCCTATTATATACCTAATTTAATATTTTTCTTTTATTGTGTGTTTCCTAATTTAATATTTCTTTTTTATTATATTTAGCTTAACTTAATAGTTTTCTTTTATTATATTTTGTCTAAATAAATAATTATATTTTATATTCCAATATAAAAATATAAATAAGTCATATATAATTAGTAGAAAAAATCTTTTAATTAAAAGATAAATTACATATGAAATAATTTTAATTACAAAAAAAAAACTTATTTGTGAAAGTAATCAAATAAATTGTATTCATAATAAAAGTTGAAATAATTTATTTTTGAAATTTTAAATATTCTATATAGGTAAATTATGATATATTTGAAATAATTGGAGTGTGAATAAATATTAGTAATGAATTCAATCAAAATAAAAAGAAATATTATATAACAATTAATTAATTATATTAGACAATGGCACAATGCGAGAAGGCTTGAGAGTATGACACCTTTTGAATTTTTCAAAGTATGTATAATTATTAACAAAATTAATCTAAACTTAAAAATATAAAATGAGTTAATATCAATTAATTAATATAGATTAGAAGCGAGTTGAAAATGTGATATCTTTTGAAGTTTTATAAGTATGTAAATATAATTATTATCGAATTTAATATATATATTAAAATATAATATTAATTAATAATTAATAAATCGATCAGGACATGGGTTGAAAACACATCCTTTCAAATTTTTATTTTAAATTTAAAATATTTTAGTTTTCACAAATATTTTTAATATTTTTTTTTATAAATCTCGTGTAATACACGGGTGTTAAACTAGTTTGGGTTTATATATAAATCGCAAGGTGTTTCTATAAAATGGTAGAATTTGGGTAGTATTAATTTTGGGTTGATATATAAATCGCAGATTGTTTCTCAGAGTAGGTGTTTTGGATTGTTTCTCAAAGTGGTTTTATTAGTATAAGTAAAATTGTTTAAATTATATTCGTATGTTTACAAATTCTCAGAATAATCTTATTTTTTAAATTTTTATTTTTTAAATGAATAGTTTTATAAATTCCCCTATATTTGTTTTG
The DNA here is from genome assembly GCA_014905375.1 of Phtheirospermum japonicum. Taxonomy (NCBI): domain Eukaryota; kingdom Viridiplantae; phylum Streptophyta; class Magnoliopsida; order Lamiales; family Orobanchaceae; genus Phtheirospermum; species Phtheirospermum japonicum. The sequence goes on from BMAC01000158.1 coordinate 998,631, forward strand.
GAAAAAAACGACCAAACCAAATTTAAAAAGAGGGCCCAAAGCCATACGGCCCACACCCAATTACCAATTTACAAAAGGGCACAATTCCCAAAATTTAAAAAGAGGGCCCAAAGGCCATAAGGCCCACACCCAATTACCAATTTACAAAAGGGCACAATTCCCTTTGTTAAGACCACCTCTCATTTTTACATTGAAAAGAGAATAGTTCTAAGTTTCATCGTTCATAGTCATCATTATTGAATCTCGACAGAGTGATCTTAAGAATTTCTCGATTTTTCGGCTTTTTCAAACTTGAATCTGTAAATTTTATTTTCTTTTTTCCCCATTAAGTAACAACGGCATACAAGCTGGCCCAGTTAGGCCGTGGGTCTAAACATGCAGGGGCCAAGGACCTTGGGTATCTTAACCTGCGCAAAAAATGGGCTCACCCCGCCCCGCTCCATTTTAGGGAAGCCCGCGACGGGTTATGCGGATCGAGCCGGACTGACCTATTTGACAGTGCTACCCACCTTCAATGCATTCCAGCTGTCCGCCAATGTTAATTTTGATGAAGATGAGGAAGGATGGGGTGCTAACCATGCTAACGAAAATAAATAAACAAAAAGTTACAAAGTAGTCCCAATCGCCTCCAAATATATCGAAGGTGAAGGAACTCCAATCCCCATCTTCAACTATAATTTCACAAAAAACACGATCGATGGTGTAAGTTGTGCTAAATGTAATTATTGTCCCAAGTATGCCTTTGGTGGTAATAATATCGGATACATAATGATGATATCGCATATGGGAAGAAGCGTACCGAAAAATACGATGTTGAGAGTTCTCAAACACAATTAAATTTTTCGTCTTTATCTACTGTCAGGAGTCAAGGTATGAGTTCTAATTTATTTCAATACAACGAAAGTGTTTATAGAAAATTTATAGCAAGATTTGTTGTCATTATGGGTCTCACTTTTATGTGAATATTAGTCATTATGAAGATTATACTAATGGTGCATTTAATCCATGTAGTACTAGCATTTCATGTAATAAAATTACTCGTGATCTTGATAACATGGTTGGTGAATATAAATTGAATTTAACTTTCTTATTTGATAGTTTGCAACATAGTGTCTCATTATGTTCAGATATTTGGACATACTCTCATCATAATAACAATTATATGAGAATTACACGTCATTGGTTTGAAAACTCTTGAACTTTGCAAAAATATTTGATTGCATATCGAGAGTTTAACAGTGCGCATACTGAATCGAACTTTTTGCACTTACTTTCTAAAGAAAAGTTCATCTGCAAAAGAACGGAGTATTGTAAGTGGAAAGTTTGACTGGAGTTGAATTTCACGAGGAAGACTAATTGGAAGTGATTTTTGTATTTGAATCATGAAAGAGAAAATAAGAAGAAACTATCTTAAACACTCGATCAAGTAATTTGGATTTTGGTTTTTAACATCTACGACGAGAATTTAAATGAATATGAGCTTTGAAAGTCAATATATGAAAGTTTAGTGATCTCGAGTTGTCTCCACGATCAATTGACATTTTATCAAATATATAATCCACATTGGGGTTGTTAATCCCAATTATAGATTAAATACTCAGTAACCTCCAAATGATGATTTTAAACGCATCTAAACCATAGAACCGAAGAATCTACCCAACAATCATGAAGAATTTCAATAACATCAACAAAAAATAAGCATGAATAGCATTAACTTCAATAAAAATCCATAATCCAACAAAGTTAATAAAATTAAAGGAAGGTTTGTATTCATGAGTTTCATAAACTCGAGCAAGAGAATTGAACACTTGAAGGATGAAAAGTGAATACATAAATGGAAGCAAGCTCCTAAAAATTATATGCATCGACGATCCAACTTATTGCCTAAAAATTACTACATCAAAGGTTAATGAATGATTGAATTAAAGCCAAAAAATGCGAACAAGAACTGCAGCTCGATGAAGGTGAAGAGAGTGACCATTACGATAATACTTAAGGAGCCAACGATGACAATGAATGAACAAAAAAAAGTCACTTCCACTATTCACGTAGGTAAGTATAAGAATTATGTGAAATTTGAATTTCTCTATGAGAATACATACGCAAGTTAATTACAATATTAAAAGTTAAAATTTTATATTTTATTAATTTATAATATTAGAATTAAATTCAGTCCTTTTTTAAAAAAAAAAATTTTTATTTTCAAAAAAAATAAATCCAAACTATGTGGGATTTGATTCCTCAATGAAGACTCGTAGGCAAATTAATTTAAATATTAACAGTTAAAATTTTTAATATTAGAATTAAAATCAAGTCATTTAAAAAAAATTAAACTCTTTTTTCCTAAAAACTTAATTTTTCAGATTTTATTTATGTTCTTCATTTATTTTTAACTCCTTTTTTTATTTTTTCTTGAGATAAAGTTTCCTAATATACATAGAAATTAAAAAAGAAAAAAGATAAAGAAAATGACCGGCAATAAAAAAGGCAGTTATTAATCGAACCGAAAGTTTGTACAAAAATTGAAACCATAACTGGTTCTACACTGATTCGGTTTTGGTTTGTACACAGACATTTTTTTAACCGTTGATTAAAAACTGATTGATTTTAACCGGATTAACATCTTTCGCTGACATACAACCTCAAAAAAATTATTGGACCAAATAGTAGTTAAAGATGGATAAAATTCATCATTTATATTGGGCTAAAAATCATGACTTTGCGAAAAGATCCCTCGGACCTAATCATATCATTCCGTTACATTGACTATTTCAAAAAACTAATCATACTATGGGCTTAGTATGTATAAAGGATTTTTATTTTTGAATCAAGACTTTGTTATTTGGGTGGCGTGAGAGTAGGCATAGGCTTCTGCCGGCGATGACTTCTAATGGTGGGGCATGGCAGCGGTAGGCAGAGGTAATGGCCAATTCATTTCGAGGGATGAGATAGGGTATGATGAAACCCAACAAAGAGATTAGGTTTGAAGGAGGACGGAAATAGTGGTGGGTGGCGATGGTGGGAGTTTGATTGGACTAGATTCATAAAGAAGTCCCAAGTTTCAATATAAATATGCGATGTAGAAATATAAATTGAACTCTTAAATCTAACTATGAAATAAAATATAGTACGAGCTTTCGAGTTTTCTATGATATGTCATGTATGTCTAAAACTCATAATATATGCAACAAGACCATATGACCTATATATACAAGTAAGTCTTCTTGATGTTCGAGTCTTCCTTGATGTATAGTCCTTGTAAGATTGAGTTTCCTTCGACTGCTACTCGACTTGATATGAAAATCTTCATATGTCTAATTCTAGAGTCTTTATGCAGGAACAAAAAGTTGTCTATATTTGAGTTTTTCTTTTCTTGCCGAATTTTGACCTGCAGATCCCCATGTAGTCTTATGTTTCCTTAGTCTATTCCAAATTCTACTAGAATCTTGACTTTCCATATTTATTTATTTTCTCTCTCCTTTATGTGGGTGTTGTTTCACCTGCAAGTAAGAGAGATAAATATTAACTTGTTCCTAAATGATATTTAACATACAAAAGTAACTATATGGAGGTAAAATCTTTCTTTAAATACTTGTTTTGATCCCTAAGTAATAAATTAATTAGGCTTCATGTACCTTTCAAAAAACAATTTAATTAAAAAATGAAATACATTAGAATGATATCGATTCTCATTTTTCTAACAAAGAAGATTATGTGTTCTGACATGTATCTTGAATTTAATCTCAAGTTTGTCTGCAGAGCTTATAATTCCCTTATAGTCCTTGTCTCAAACAAAAATATTAATATGACGGGAACAATAAATGTTTTTCCACATGTAATGTAATTCTTTTCCAATGAAAACCTTTCTGGTCATGTTTGTTAACATTTTTTATTTCCAAATGTACCAGCAAATGAGGGTTCGCGTTATAATAAAAATATGTGGTGTGTGCGCATAAGGAGCGAAAGAGAACCATGTGGATATGAATGTACTAGTGTGCTAATTGTGTAGTGAGATGCCAAACCATTTTGAAATGAGTCCACACTTTCCACACATGTGCTCCATTTATAAAAAAGATGAGAAATTATTTCAGCTATGTATGGAGGCACAAAGAAATGCCGATAGTTTGAGGGCAGAGCCACTACACTGTTTGCAAAATAGCATCTATGGGGATTCTCCCTTGAACTACTCTCCACATAAACAATGATGTGGAAGGGGTTCTAACTTTTGACCAGATTATTTCAAAAGGTTTTTTTTGTGGCACTTCAAACACTTAAAAAAAAATGAATTCGTCGACGGTCATATATGTCGGTAATCCGTTGGTAAAATACTTACCGACGGATAACAACCGTCGCCGAATCCTTTAAATTGCCAACGGATATTTGACCCACCGGCAAATGCCGATGGCTATCCGATGGCAGATTGCATGCAGCCGGTAAGCTGCCGTCGGGATTCCTAATTTTTTTTGGATTTACCAACAGATTTTAATATCGTCGATAATTAATTAAATAAATAAAAATTGAATTTACCAACGGATTTGGTTACCGTCGATAATTATTTAAATAAATAAATAAATAAAAAATAACGACGAATTTGATACTTGTCGGTAATTAAATAAATAAATAAAATACTATATTACCGACGGACATGAAAGCCGTCGGTAAAATGTATTTTTATTTTTTATAATATTTTTATTAATTGGAATAATGAACCTTTTTTTTTTTCATCCACCTATTTACAAATATTAAAAAAAAAAGCAAATGCATAATAAATTAAATAATATAAATACGAATCAAAATCAAACGAGTTCGACAATAATAATTCAAAATGAATTCTCCAAAAATAATCCAACATCTCGAGATCAATCTAATCAGCATGAGGGGGAGGGGGGGAGGATGAGGAGGTTGTGCTTCCATCACGGCCCTAATACGCTCCTCAACCTGTCGCTGGAGTCGTTGCTCGAACTCCACCTGGGTCTGCGCCTGTGCCTTGCGCATCGCCTGCAACTCCTCCTGAGACTGCGCATGTGCATCACGCAACCTCTGCAACTCCTCCTGATGCCTCGTCTCAGCCTCCTCGAACTGCATCTGCAGCTGCACCAGACGAGGATCAACCTGCTGGGATGCCGTAGAGCTGGAGCCTGCATCGAACTCCTTGGCGAGCGATCCCATCCCAAATCGTCGATCCTTCTTGGGCCAGACAACGAGAGGTAGACGTCGTTCAGGTCGACAAATGTGTCAAACTCCTGTGATGCAGCACGTCTGCTCTCCAAAGTAGTCTCAACATTCGTCTGATAGATAAACAAAATCGTTAATTATTTTTATGCCTAATAATGACAAAAACAAAGTTAATATATAAATTAATTTGAGTTTAGAAATTAAATAAACTTACAGCTATCCGCTGAGATTTGGGATCCGTAAACGAGTCGTCCTCGTTCTGTTGCAGACTTAGTAGAAGCTCTCACGCAATGGGTTCCCTACCCGTCTCCTCCCGTTGTAACAATTAATTTATTATTTAATTTCATATATATATATATATATATATATATATATATATATATATATATATATATATATATATATATATATATATATATATATATATATATATATATATATATATATATATATATATATATATTATTTGAATTATAAATTCACAAACATAAAAAATATATATTTAACTTACGATGTTATCTCGTATGCGATTCGCCCCCCAAGACTCGCCAGTACAAGAACCCTCTGGCTCGCTCATCCTATTCTTGCTAGCCCTCCGTGATCTCTCAACCTCCTCTGACTTCGCCCACGCCTCCTGCCAAGCCCTCCAGATCTGCTCACCGACAGCAACCGGTATCTCTCCCTTGGCATCATAAACTGTCACCACTCATTAAGACGGCTAGCCCAAGTATAAGACATCGACACGTAAAAGGCTTGGCGCATATCATCATCAGAATATTGCCTCCGGTCCCAATAACATAAACTCTACAATAAAGCATATTCAAGAGAATAAAAAAAGTAATTAGTTACGCAAATGTAAACATATGTAATGCAATAAATTAAGTTTGTATTTAATGTAAATACCTTGAACAGAGGCCACCACATGTCACGATGATGCTCAGGAATATGCCTATACCTCCATCTATCTGGGTGCACACGAGCCTCGAGGATCCATCTAAGAATCGCAGGTAAATCTGTAAAGCTACTTCGTACTCTAAAAACATATAAATTAAAATGAAGTTTTTTTTAGAAGTTGCTTACAATTTATAACGATATAATTATTAATAAAAAACTATTAAATACTAATAATTACTTCCGACCGACGATATAAATAAGGATGCCTCCCCCTAGTCGACACAACTCATCATACATAGGAGGATTGTCCGGTATGGTCTCGCGAGGAGTCGGTCCATCTAGATCTACGTCATCCAAATGGTCGACCAAATCATTAAAGGAGGTCGTCAAAACTGGCTGTGACGACGAGGAGTCGAAACACCCATAACCTGAGGGACCAGATGATCCTGAACGACCACCTTATCCTGAATGACCAACTCCGACAGTACTCTTCCCCCTCATCTAAACGATCTCAAACACATTGAAATTAAATTAAAAACAATTAAAATTAAAACATTATATTTATTTTGTAAATGTTAATTAATTATATAACGTTATAAACTTAACTGACACAAATTACAAATTAATCTCTATACATAGATAATATAAAATGAATGAGGGGAGAGTTTCTTAGGGAAGAAAAGAATGTAAAAATAAAAATGATAATTGCTTTATTCATCTTCTCCTTCAGCTTGTACATAAATATCCCATAAAGGGGGTACCAAAAGCATCTCATTTGATCCATAAAACCCTGCTGCAAAATAACAACTTCACCTAATCAAAACTTAACAAATGGATGATTAAGATTAAGTGTATGAAAGGAATCCTAAAGCCAATATCGTGCCATGTGTCCCTGCTCCATTTCTCTTATACCTGCTCCTTGCCTTATGGGTATAACCGACCCGGTACCCAACGCTGCCCCTCTCCTCTAGACATGTTGAACCGGTAAAAAATGGGACGGTTAATTAACCGGTGATTAATAATCGATAGTTAAATTAATCGGTTCAACCCTAACCGTAACCTAACTGGCGGAGAACCGGTTAAGGTTACGGTTAAACCGGTACCGTCAGATTTTATTTTTTTTAAAAGAAAGTAGCCGATCGACTGAAGGACAAAGACTCTAGGTTTTGCGAAGGGCAGTCGATCGACTGCATAGCAGCCGATCATTTTTTTTGAAAAAAAATAAGTATAAAAAAAGGACTTGATTTTAATTCTAATATTAGAAATTAAAATTAAATTTTAACTTTTAATATTAGAATTAACTTACCTACGTATCCTTGTAAATGAATCAAAATCCAAGTAATTCTTATACTTACCTCACTTACCTACTTACCTATTCGTCGTTGTCGTTGTTTCCCGAAGTGGTATCGTAGTAGTCGCTCTCTTCATCTTCATCCAATTCCATTTCTTGTTCTCGTTTCTCGGCTTTGACCCAATCATTCATCAATATTTGATTTAAAAGATTTTTGGATAACCTCACCAACCGTCGTTTATCTATTACAAAGCCTCCCGTGCTGAAGATCTGTTCAACATAAACTGTTAAAACAGGAACGGCGAGAATCTCCTTGGCAATCCTAGAGAGTGTAGGAAAAATACTGGCCACTTTCGAGCAAAACTGCACAAGATCGTTAGTAATACCATCGGGATTTTTTTGGAACCGAACTCGGTTCAAGAACCCCTAAATAACTATCTAATTCCATTGATCGACTAGCACTAGCCCGTTGTCGTTTTCACTTAGTATCCTCAAGCAACCTCGTATATGGGGCTAGAGCTTGTCGAAGGTCGTTGGGTCTTGTATTGGAAGTTGTGGGGGAAGGGGACACATTAACACCACTAGAAGATTCATTGTAATCTTTAAAAAGTAGCACTCAAGATTGTTGTGCTTGGTGAGCAAGACTAAGAGGGATGCGAGTTTCAATATTTGAAACTTCTAAAAAAGGTCCTAATGCATCGTAATAAACTTTAAGTAAATTTTGTAAACCCTCCATCCGATGATCCGGGTCTAAAACTTTTGCAATAAAAAAAAACGTCGGGAATGTACAGAAAATATTTGATCCATTTACTCAACATACTACCAATACATTCACCTAATTCAGAATTATCGAGTAAATTAGTACGGGAAAATTTCATTTTTGGTACATTATGTTGGCCACTTTCCAGAAAAGGTACGTGATGTTGGCCAGCATCAAACTACATACATTAATTTGGCAAATTTATCAAATTTGGTACAAAAAAAGCCCAATCGGGCTTTGATGCTTACATGGCATGATTTAATCATTTCTTATCATTTTTAATTTAAAAATTAATTTAAAAACTGATTTCTTATCATTTTCAATTTAAAATTAATTTAGAAATTTATCAAATTTGGTACAAAAAAAGCCCAATCGGGCTTTGATGCTTACATGGCATGATTTAATCATTTCTTATAATTTTTAATTTAAAAATTAATTTAATTTAAAAACTAATTTCTTATCATTTTCAATTTCAAATTAATTTAAAAATTAATTCAAAAATTAATTTAATTTAAATATTAATATAAAAATTAACTTCTTATCATTTTTAATTTAAAAATTAATTAAAAAATTCTTTTCTTATCATTTTAAAATTAATTTAATTTAAAAATTAATTTCTTATCATTTTAAAATTAATTTAAAAATTAATATAAAAATTAATTTCTTATCATTTTTAATTTAAAAATTAATTAAAAAATTCTTTTCTTATCATTTTAAAATTAATTTAATTTAAAAATTAATTTCTTATCATTTTTAATTTAGAAATTAATTAAAAATTAATTTCTTATCATTTTAAAATTAATTTAATTTAAAAATTAATTTCTTATCATTTTTAATTTAAAAATTAATTTCTTATCATTTTAAAATTAATTCAAAAATTAATTTAATTTAAAAATTAATTTCTTTAAAATTTAATTTATTATCATTTTAAAATTAATTCAAAAGTTAATTTAATTTAAAAATTAACTTCTGAATAATTTAAAAATTAATTTCTTACATTTTAAAATTAATTTAAAAGAATTAATTTAAAAATTAATTCTTTCTTAAATAATAATTTAAATTAATTCTTATTTAATTTAAAATTTAATTAAAAAATTAATTCTTATCATTTAAAATTAATTTAAAATTTGTAAGAAACAAATTTAAAATTAATTTTAAATTATAAATGATAAGAAATTAATTTTTAAATTAAATTAACTTTTGAACTAATTTTAAAATGATAAGTTAATTAATTTTTAAATTAAAAATGATAAGAAATTAATTTTTAAATTAATTAACTTTTGAATTAAATTTTAAAATGATAATAAATTAATTTTAAAGAAATTAATTTTTAATTAAATTAATTTTAATTAATTTTAAATGATAAGAATTAATTTTAAATTGAAAATGATAAGAAAT
>BMAC01000158.1:1008173-1038969 GCA_014905375.1 Phtheirospermum japonicum
ATTTCTTATCATTTTCAATTTAAAAATTAATTCTTATCATTTAAAATTAATTTAAAATTAATTTAATTAAAAATTAATTTCTTTAAAAATTAATTTATTATCATTTTAAAATTTAATTCAAAGTTAATTAATTTAAAAATTAATTTCTTATCATTTTTAATTTAAAAATTAATTACTTATCTTTTAAAATTAGTTCAAAAGTTAATTTAATTTAAAAATTAATTTCTTATCATTTATAATTTAAAATTAATTTTAAATTTGTTTCTTACAAATTTTAAATTAATTTTAAAATGATAAGAATTAATTTTTTAATTAATTTAAATTAAATGAAATTAATAAAATTTATATTTAATGAAAGTTAATTTTTAAATTATTATTTATAAATTAATTTTAAAATGTAAGAAATTAATTTTTAAATTATTCTTTAAATTAAATTAATTTTAAAATGATAAGAAATTAATTTTTAAATTAGTTTTAAAATGATAAAAAATTAATTTTTAAATTAAATTAACTTTGGAATTAATTTTAAAATTGTAATAAATTAATTTTTAATTTAGTTTTTAAATTAAAAATGATAAGTAATTAATTTTTAAATTAAATTAAATTTTGAATTAATTTTAAAATGATAAGAAATTAATTTTTAAATTAAAAATAATAAGAAATTAATTTTTAAATTATTTTTTAAATTAAATTAACTTTTGAATTAATTTTAAAATGATAATAAATTAATTTTTTAATTAATTTTTAAATTAAAAATGATAAGAAATTAGTTTTTATATTAATTTTTAAATTAATTTTAAAATGATAGGAAATTAATTTTTAAATTAATTTTAAATTGAAAATGATAAGAAATCAGTTTTTAAATTAAAAATGATAAGAAATGATTAAATCATGCCATGTAAGTATCAAAGCCCGATTAGGCTTTTTTTTGTACCAAATTTGATAAATTTGCCAACTTAATGTATGTAGTTTGATGCTGGCCAACATCACGTACCTTTGGCCAACATAATGTATCAAAAATGAAATTTTCTCAAATTAGTACTAACAAGTAAAATTTGAATACATTGATCAACAAGTAGTGTGGAGGTAGGATAATAAACATCGAATAAAGTCACGGTGGCGTCGTTAAAAGTTTTTAAAAAGGACAACATATTATAACAATCATCCCACATATGCGAAAACAAAACGAAATTGACATCTTGATTATTAAAAAATGCACACAATGCATCTCTATATTCAAAAGAATCATTAGGCAATTTATAAGTAGAGTTTCAACGATTTCACACATCAATTGCAAATTTTTTCGGATGCAAATCATTGGTTCGGCAAAAATTTTGCCATTTTTTTGAACCGAATCATTTTTACGTAGATAATCTATCGCATTCCTAATCGTTTGAATTTTAGATTTAAAATGACTTAAACCATATTGAACACATAAATTCAAAATATGACAAATTCATCTAACATGAAAAAATTTCCTGCCAATAGCGGGTTGATAAAAAGCTTTTAACATATCTAAACTAGTCGTATTAGCGGCGGCATTATCAAATGAAATTGAAAATATTTTGTTACCTAAATGATACTCAGACAAAACAGTGGCTATTTTGCGCGAAATATTCACAGTGGTATGCTGAATATCAAACTCTCTATATGCAATTAAACATTTTTGCAAAGTCCAATAATTTTCAATCCAATGGCAAGTAATTCCCATATAATTATGATTATGAAAGGAACCCGTCCAAATATCCGAACATATAGAGACACTATTAGACAAACTTTCAAATATTGAAATTAAATTCAACTTATACTCACCAGCCATTTTTTCAACATCGCGTGTCAATTTATTTCGTGAAATCCTAGTACTAGATGGATTAAATGCACCATTAGTATAATCTTCATAATGATTAATATGCGCATGATTAAAAGGAAGACCCATAACGGAAACAAATTTTGCAAGAAACTTTATATGACCACTTTCGATATATTGTTATAAATTAGAAGAACTCGTACCTTGGCCGCCGGTCCCGACGCCGTTGGTAGATGGAGATGAGAAGTTTAGTTGTGTTTGAGGGTTTTCCACGCCGTTTTTGTCGCGATGCTTATTCTCCATGTGGTATTTGAGCGATTCGTGACCTCTATTATTTTTAGAACCGAAGGAGTAATGAGTCGTGCAATAATTGCATTGCGCCCGAGATTCGCCGTTGATCGTTGTTCTTGTGAAATGCAATCAGAAGATGGGGGACTGAAATTCCCTCAGTTTCGATTGAGGCTGTGGCATATCACCCGCAACTCCCTCCTCATCTTCATTCAAATTGACGGTGGTCGGCGGTTCAGATTCGTCAGAGTCAGGTAATTCCTCTTCAAAATTGGTTTGGGGTTGCGAACCAAAGTTGATTTGATTATATAGGTTCTCAACTTCTTCCGCCGTCATCTCATCGGAAACATAATCTCCGGCAACGACCGAAGATTCTCGTCGAGATCCTCGACGAGAAGAGATTGGAGTGTTGGTATTGACATTACGAGAAGAGCTTGACATAGTAATATTATAAAAGAGAATTAAGAAGAATAAGAATATTATTGATATTATTTTTTGCACAAATTTGCAACTTGAATTGAAACTTGAAAATATAAGAGAAGAAGAAGAAGAATAATAGGAGATGAATTGGTGTTGGAGAGTGGGGTATTTATAGGTGTTAAAATCTATAAAAAAAACAAAAAAAATTCAAAAAAGTAGCCGTTAAACCGGCGGTTAAACCGGTTAACTGCCAACAACTACTTTTTTTTTTTAAATTTAAGCCGTTGATTTTCAACGGCTATCAACCGCGCAGTTAAACCGCCGGCAAATTGTTTATATTTTTTTCAAGTCTAATTAACTGATGATTACGACTAGCCTTTTTGGTTAATCGTAACTTAACCTCCGGCAACCTGTGAAAGGTTACGGTTATAATCGTGACATTCGGTTAACGATAACTGTAACCGATCAACCAATTATTAATCAGCTGTTAACCGGTTAACCGTAACCGTTCAACAACCTAACTCTCCAATATTCATTTCCTTCCGCGGATATTTTTATCTATTACCAATCCCTAGATTTGCCTTAATTTCCCAATTAGTCGATAACAGCTCTTGATTCATGACACGCTTCCATGTACCGCCTCCGTCGATTCTTCTCTCCGCCGCCGCCCCTCTCCCAAGCGCTCGTCACGCGCCGCCCTTACGTCTCAGACCCGGATTTCCAATCCAAAATCTCATCTCTCATCTCCAACCAACAGTGGTCGCAGCTCAAACCCATTACAGAATCCTCCGGCCCAACCGATGTCCTTCACCAGCTCTTCCAATTCAACACCAACTCCGACCTAATCGTATCCTTCTTCAAATGGTCCCAGCACACTTTTCAGGTAACACACTCCAACGAACACTACGCCAAGCTCTTTATCGTCCTCGCCAATGACAAAAAATACCCCAAACTTCGATCCCTATTGCATTTATTCGTGAATCGAGTAAATTCCATCTCGGTCCCCGCGCTCTGTCACGCCCTTATGACTTTTAGTGACAATTCGTGCGCAAACAGTCTTGTTATCGATATGTTCGTATTAGCTTGTGTGAAGAACGGGAAACTCGAATTGGCGTTGGAGGGTTTCAATCGGGCCGGGGATTACGGGCTCAAATTGTCGTCCGTCTCGTGCAATCCTATGCTAGCCGCATTCGTTGACGAGGGTAGCATAGGAAATGTCCAATCCGTGTACAAGGAGATGATCAGGAGGAGGATCGAGCTGAATTTGATCACGTTCAACACGGTAATCAACGGGCTGTGCAAGGGCCGGAGGCTGAACGATGCTGGCGATGTAGTAGAGGATATGAAAGTTCGCGGGCTCGCTCCGAACGTGGTTACTTACAATTCGTTGATCGATGGGCATTGTAAGAGTGGTGGGCCCGGCCGGATGTACAAAGCTGACGCGCTATTGAAGGAGATGGTGTTGGATAAGGGTTTGTCACCGAACGTGATCACGTACAACATTTTAATCGATGGGTTTTGCAAGGACGACAACGTGGGCGCGGGTATAAGGGTGTTTGAGGAAATGAAGGAGCAAGGTTTGAAACCGAGCAAGATTACGTATAATGTGTTGATTAATAAATTGTGCAGCGACGGTAAAATCGACGAAGCTTTCAGGTTACGAGACGACATGTCGGAATCGGGCCTGGAGCCAAATATCGTTACGTTCAATGCATTGATCAACGGATATGTGAAGAATAAAATGGTGAACGAGGCTAGGGTTTTGTTTGATAGTATCGTGATGAAAAACGTGTTGACGTATAATACTATGATTAATGGGTATTGTAAAACGGGCAGGTTAGATGAAGCGATGGGCTTATACGGACTAATGTCGGATAAGACGGTTGCTCCGAATGTTTCGACCTACAACTGCTTGATCGGCGGATATTATAACAACGGCGGGGATTCTGAGGCTGCCCGGAAGCTTCTGGACGAGATGGAGGAGAAGGGTTTGAGAGCTGACGTGGCGACGTACAATATAAGGATCGATGCGTTGTGCAAGAGAGGCGAAACGAGGAAGGCGGTTAAGCTGCTCGATCAAATGCCGCAGAGAGGATTGAAACCGAGTCATATTACGTACAATGCTTTGATAGATGGTTACTGCAAGCAAGGGAACGGAAAAGGAGCTTTGACTTTGAAGAAGAGGATGGAGAAAGATGGGAAGCAGCCGAATGTGGTGACGTATAATGTTTTGATTAAGGGGTTTTGTGAGAACGGGAAAATGGAAGAGGCGAACGGGTTTTTGAATGAGATGTTGGAGAAAGGGTTGGTGCCGAATAGAATCACTTATGAGATTATTAAGGAGGAGATGATGGAAAAGGGGTTTGTTCCGGATATTGATGGGCATCTTTATAATGAATCTGCTAAAGCTTAGGTGATGTTTTGTGAAGTATGGTATTTTATTTGCATCTCATTTTTTGTTTAGAAGTAAAATTAATGTTTTGAAGGGTTAATGGAGTTTTTTCCTTATTATTATTATTATTATTTTTTTTATCCCTGTTTGATCAATTCATTGTACATACTGAAATTCTTGTCAAGACTAGGAAGAAATGGGCCTGAGATTCAATTACCCTTACGAAATGGTCCAAAATCGATTTAATTACATCGGTTGGGCCGTGATGTATTTTTATTGAGTGTAAAATCGCAAGTGTTGATCTGATAAAATATGTGTGCATTACCCTTATTCATGCTGCTAAGAATCACTAGAGTGAATTATTATGTCAGCTGATTTTAGCTACAGTATTTGGTTGTAATTTTGTCAGCCTGATAGATCAAAACATTGAAGCTAAATCTTATATCACACACATCTGAATGAATTTATCCAACCTAAACTATATTCATCTGATGTTAATATGCTAATTTCTTCATTTTGTACTGTTGCCGTAATTTTTATATACTCTGCTATAATGTCTTAGTTTTAATATTATCATCATATACAGCTGAAAATGTGTAGGCAAGTGGTTGGTGAAGAGGCTACTTAGATACTGGGAATCTTGAATTACTAACAACACGAAATACCAAGAGGCACTACCACTTCAGGATTTATTTATTTATTTATTATTATTTTTTAAGATCTCGCTTTGAGGGTACAATACCAGAAGGATTTGACTGGGTAACAAGTATCTTGATTTGGCGCAGGTATAATCCAATTTTGTATGCTTTGTCTTCACCACATTATGCAATGTAAATGATTGTAATGTATGACTTCAGTTTCATCTTATTATTTAGGCGTTTTGATCTAAAGATATTAAAAATTGCTGTAAAAAATTAAGCAAATTACTTGTAGGTGCTCAAGTGATAAATTAGATATTTAAGTCTAAAGTCTTGGAATACTATAAAGAATCGATATTAGGCTGCGTCTTATCTTCAAATACCATGGGATATTAGATTATGTTTATTGCATGTTTTACACGGTTTAAGAAAACAAAAATTGGAATGAAATTATTGACAAATGAAGCTTTGTCAGCAGGGACAAATCAGAGTTGAAACTAAGATTACCTGGATGAATGCACGAGCTCAATGGTCGAACAGAAAAATCATCTGCTGGATGATAAGGTAAAGTGAGTTGTTGGTTATGGTGTAGAAATCGTAACTAGATTTAATTTTCGACTGGCTAATTTATTAGTTGGAACTTGAGACGTTTGTCATATATGTTCGAGAAGTGCTAACTTAAGGATACTTGGTGTTGCAGAATAAATGCTACATTATTTACTCTTTTGTCTCAGTAATTAAAATGGGAACAAAATTGTTTATCCCATTAGTTCTACTTTAATAACGGGCGAAAAGGACAAATTTGAAAAAAATTGTGGGGCATTTATTATTATTATTATTATTATTATTTTTTTTCAAATTCAACTTTGAGTGATCAGGTACCTTCCTGATGGCAAACTTGGGGCTTAGATTATTTTATTAATGCGAAACCTTAGTTTGAGTTTCGTTGTAATAATTCTATTTAACAATTTTTTGATAACTTGATGAAATTAAAAATATAATTGATCATTCTCCAGATTTAAAGTGACTATCAATAAGCACTCTAAACAAAGACTAAAAAGAAAGATACATCTCTGACTTGATTTAAACCATTGAAAGTTTGGAATTGGAAGAGGAGAAAAGCCAAACTATGGGTTAACACACACACACACACGATCACACACATGATGTAAACGAATCGATTGAGCTAAAAACATTACTGTCCAAGCTTGTTTGAATTTTAACCAAGCTTCAATTCAAGCTTGATTTGATTATCAATAAATTGAAGCTCGAACGAGCCTTAGTTGAGGTGAACATGAATCAAACTCGAGTAGCAAGGCATTTATACACATATTTTTTTTTTCAAATAATGGAATTGAGTTTGAGTCGAACTTTATTTTTTGTTAAACAAGAATATGTTTAGGGGCTTGGTTCACTATGTTAACGAACCTAGCTCAAATGGCTTTTAAGTTTTAACGATTGACCACGGGTCGAGTATGGACTATTTTTTTCCAGCTCTAATTATACATCTTGGAAAGTTGAAACTAGAAGCCGTTCATGATTTCAAATTCCACATATGTATTATGCTTCTTGGTGGCCATTCAAATAACGTAAAGGGCAACATAACTTCAACTTGTGCTGCATAATTAGTTATAAAATAGGACGAAAATAAGAAAAGACATTGTTCCATTATAATCATTTTTTTGACTACCAACAAGGGGGTCCAACATTTTTGCCGTGCACTGTTGCATATGTGCTTAAACGGGCCTGGGAGTTATATCAAAAATGGGCCTAGGAGTTATATCAAGAATGGCTCGTTTAATCAATAATTGTGACTTGTGAGCATGGGTCTCCAACATCTCTGTTTTTGTCATTTTGCTCTAAAATTTTGAGGTGTTCGTATTTTAATCCTGTAATATGATAAAAATAGTTGTTTGTGACAAAAAAAGTTTTGTGTTTTTCTCAACAATTAAATGAAAAATAGCAAAATATGACTTCTGTTAAGTTGTTTAAAACGGTCAAATCAGCTAATGTGTGATGATAAAAATGGGGAGCCAATAGAGTGGCGAAAACTGAACAAGATAAACAGTCTAAATAGCTTGACTTTATTGATACCTTTGATGGTTCCATATGGGATATTTGGCTAACATGCTGTCAAAATCTAATTTCACTGTTACAGATAAAAAGCCATTAAGTAAGAGAAGACAAAGGGTCTGAAAGGATGGCCAAAATGATATCACAATTATTGAACATGCTTGTGTGGCTAAAACTGCCACACCAAGGTAGGCCTTGTTCTGAGCAATCTTGTCCAAGAAAATAGACTCTCTTTCTTGTACAGATGCTATTCTTAAGATGTCGACAAATCCAAAGACTGTTTTTCATCGCACAAATTCGTAAGGATTACATTATGTGAATATATATAATTGGAAAGCTCTGTGTTGCTTCGAGCAGGACGACTCTTTTGGTGTTTCTTTTCATATTTTTATTGAAGATTCATGTCAGATTATGCGTGTGTGTGCATAATGTAAAGATTAGAACCAGCTTGAGTGTTGTTTTAAAACTATAGCGGAACTTTGAAAATACATATTATATACTGAACTTATGATTTGTCGCAATTTATCTTTGGACCATATTAAAGTGACAAGTGTCAACTCATGATAGGTCCAAGTCAAGCCCTCTCATAGGTTATCATGCAAAAGATAGATTTTCTAAATTTTGTAGTCCAAGTGCAAAACTTTATTCACTAATATAAATTAAGTAGTGAAACAATCTGCATTGATCATCTGAGTTATATATATAACACAGGAATTATTTAGTAGCAGCAGTAATTAAAGATACACAAGGTAATTAAACGTAGAACACCAAGCGCACTATACGCAAAGATCGACAAAACAATTAATTATGATAATAAGGAGAAAGAAAGAGTTCTTTTCAGCAAACATGGTCTTGGCATGAGAACTCTTCAATCATTTTCCTGTGGCCGATCAATGGATTATTAAACCCTTGAATCTCACCACACTTGCTGCATGGAATTAGCGGCTCCACAACAGCATGCACAGGTTCTGGACACTTCCGAGCGACGACAACCGAGTTAATAACGTCATCGGTCGGATGATAGACCGATAGCACCTCGAACCCCCGGAGATTGCGCGGCTCGACCACCGGGTACAAAAAGGCGCGGGCCCCGTGGGCGCTCCTTAGCATGAGGATCGCCCCGGGCGCCATGTGCTCGGCCAGATACTCGACCACACGCATCTTCTCCTCTACCTCCATCCCCACTAGCGCCGCCAGGAAGACGACGTCGTAGTCCCTCAGCATGGGGCCCGACACGTCCATGATGTCCGTGGTGCGGAACTCCATTCGCCCGGACATGTCGGAATGCGGGCCCACGAGCCTCGCTGCCATGGAGTTGGCGGACGCATCAATGTCGTAGTTGTGGAAGACAGTCGATCTCAGGTGATGGGCGGCGAGGACGATGGAGGTGAGCGGGAGCGGGCCCGACCCGACAAATGCCACGCGGGCAGGGGTGGGGCGGTGGGTGGTGAGGAGGTCGGACTCAACGCGGGCGAGCTTGAGGTAGTTGGAGTAGTAAGGGAAGAGGTGGAGGTGGTCGAGGGGGGCGTCGAAGGAGCCGAGGATCGTGGAGTAGTGTTTCTCCATGAGGCCCTCGGCCGTGCCGCAGAGGCGGATGAGGTTGTTGCGGATGCGCTTGACTTTGGGGCAGAGGTTGGAGACGTCGAGGGTGGGGTGGGGCGGGATGCAGGCGGAGACGAGCTCGGTGAAGAGGGCGTCGACGGCTTTGGAGGGGTTGAGGGATTCGAGCTTCGAGATCTTGTCGTGGAGGTCGCACACTTTTTGGACGAGAGGGTCGGATGTGATCACACAAACCATTGTCTTTGGAATTGTGAGTTGAATGTAGTATGGATAGTTGAGAGCGCAACGATCTTTTGGTAATGTTTTTTGCTTCTTTGGGAGTTGAAGGGGTATTTATTGGCAAGGAGAAAATGTGGGGGCTACTCATGGGGATAATTAGTTGCATTATTCATGCATTCATTTGTTTATTCGTTGATATTACATATTTCCATTCTCCATTTAGTATTCTTTTCCATTCAAATAACATTTTTTCCCCAAATTATTCTAATCATTACTTTGCAAGATTAAAATATACTATTCATTTCTTCCAATCTATATTGTTTTTATTAAAAAAATAAAAATAAAAACATTTGTAATAGTAAATCAAACATATTTTTCCTCTAAATATATTAACTTATCCTTTCCAAATTAATAAAATGCAGATACTACAAAAGCTCTAAAATTGTTGATTGAAGTGTGTCAAAATACAAAACTTTTGGTATTTTGAACAATCCTTAAGTTGATTTACAATGAAACTCTCTAATGATTAGACAATCGCGAGCCATAAATTTTTTTTTTTTATACCCGATACTTTTTGATAAAAATATAATATTTGATTTATTCTTAAAAAAACATTAGATCAAATGTATTATCGCCTCACTTGTATGGAGTTTTTTTTGGCATAACCAAGGTGCAGCACAAATTATAGAACATCACGTAACAATCTAAAGTAGTAAATTATTGATGTATCAAGAATTGTATTAGTATATATTTTCATTTGATCTGGTTTTCTCAACACTATTGGTCTTGGGTCAGCGCATTTATGTATTTCCATCTAAAGTACAGATGTATGTCAATTAGATCACTCGTTCCACGATGAAATGGTCTAATTGCTATCTACGCTATATTTGTGTATAAATGAAAAATACATGGGAAAACAAGCATGAAGCATGCTACAAGAATCTTGTATTGTGCAACATATTTTCACACGACGTGGTACACTTTCTTTAACATCAGATTCTTCAAATTCTTGTGCTTTTCACACTCTTGAAAAATATATATAATGGTGACCGAAATTTAATATCACTAGATTATATTAATAAGTGATATATTATTATGGGAAAAAACAGACATAGGATAACAAGAGCTCTCTTCCCTCACAAAGAAACTCTTTTGCCTCCTATTTCACTAAAGTATCCTTATTTATTTATCTTTCCCCACAACTGCAACGTCTTCTTCTGCCCCCAATTGAAAATAAAAAATAAAAAACTCTCAAAATTTTCTTTAAAAAGATGATTCAATTGATTGTTCGCCCTTAAAAAGAAGGGGTAGCTTAGACAGAAGGTCAGACACAATTAAAAAATAAATAAATAAATAAAATCACAATATTATTTAACAATCAATTCCTGATATTTGGTGAGTTTTCGATATGGTGATAGTTTAAAGCCAAGTTTACGACAGCACATAACACTAAGAAAAGAAAAAGAAACACACAAAGACACAAACCAAATCCCGATATTTTTAAACGATGATATTTAGTGAATTTCCGATATTATGTCATATACAGGAATTGGCTCACTACAAAAAACAGGGAAATAGTGAGGGAAAACCCGAGTGACATTTTCCCCTCGTTTTTTTCCGAGGGAAAAATCGAGGGACTAAAATTTCCCTCGATTTTTTCCGAAAGAAATAACACCCCTCGAAAAATCCCTTTGAAACACGGCGCCAATGTTTGCCGGAATAATCCCTTCAGAAAAAAAACCCGAAAAAAAGAGAAAAATCATAAAAATGAAACAAATACTATCATTTTAGGCACGTGGGATGATTTTGACCCGATTTCAATTGAAAAATATCAACGAGCATGTGCGTATTCACACGTGTCGTGTAAATCGACCAACAACCAAAGATACGATCGATCGATCAACTCCTTCGGTTGGAAACGCGAAGTGACGAAGCATTTTGATTTTGCCGAGGGGGCAAGAGGTGCGTCTCGGTGTCGTGAAACCATGAGAGTCGGGTGTCGAACGTTAAGTACGCATTTTCTATTTTTTTTAAATAAAAAATTAAAAAAATATCGAGAAAAATAGATAATTCGTAAAAAATAAAAACAAATCTTGTCATTTTACAAATGGGGCGGGGAGTGGTGCGTCTCGATATCGTGGAACCACGAGGGTCGGGTGTCGATCGTTAAGTACGCATTTTCTACTTTTTTTTAAATAAAAAATCAAAAAAATATCGAGAAAAATAGATAATTCGTAAAAAATAAAAACAAATCCTGTCATTTTACAAATGGGGCGGGGAGGGGTACGTCTCGATATTGTGGAACCACGAGGGTCGGGTGTCGATCGTTAAGTACGCATTTTCTATTTGTTTCGATTTTTTTTATTATTATTATTTTGAAAAAACCGAGGACTGAAAATTCCCTCATAAAAAGCCGAGGGCAGCCAGGTCCCCTCGGTTTTTTTAATTATTATTTTTTAAATCAAAATATCGAGGTCGCAAGTTCCCCTCGGAAAATACCGAGGGGAACTTAAATCCTTCGGTAATTCCGAAAGATTTTCCGAGGGAATCGTAGCCCTCGGTCCGTTCTATTAAAATTGCCGCGGGACCAACCCGCTGCTCACAAACAGAGAAAGAAAGAGAAAGAAAATCAGCCATTCTCTGCCGCCGCTCTCCACAGCCGCCGTCCGCCGTAGCAACCGAGGAGGCGCCTTGCCGCCCGCCTTCCGCCGCCCACCTTCCGCCGCCCACCTTCACCGCCAGCTTTCACAAGGTGAGTTTTAATTTATGTTTTTGAATTCTATTTTGTTAATTTTATTTGTTGAGATTAGAGTTTGAAATTAGGTTTTATGGGTTAGGTTATGAAATTAGGGTTTATAATTATGTAATCATTTAGGGTATAATTTATAATTATAGTTTAACATAGGTGTAGTTTGCAATTAGAGTTTCATTTAGGGTATAAATTATAATTATGTAATAATTTAAAGTATAATTTATAATTATAGTTTAATTTAAGTTTAATTTGCAATTAGGGTTTCATTTAGTTTAATTAAGATGGTTTGCTAAGGACACAAAGCTAGGCATAATCTTAAAGGTAAGTAAATGTCAGATGGGAGAAATTTATTAGACAGAATGGAATAGGTGAAGGGTAAAGGTCATGAGTTACTTGACAGATGTTCCGAGCTGCCAGAGCAGTTTGGTGGGATCTGCTCATGCCTTGTAAAGGATCTTGGTTGATAGGATGTACCTAGTTTTTAGAGGAAGGGCACGAATTTATTAGGTTCATCACAACTAATTAGTCCATATGCCATAGTAGGAGACACTGTTAGCGGAGGTATCGCCTTTTCTTTTGGAAGTAGGAGGACAGCGAGATTCAGGTCACACGCCTATGTTGGATTGATGGGTTGCCCGGCAGGTTTGTTTTTATTTCCTTATCTTGATATTTAGGTCCTGAGAGACCTCCATAGGTGGATCTTCTGAAATCTCCACAACTTGATTTGTAGCCTTCGAGGTGGCAATGTATTTTTCCAACATAAGGCCTACAGAAAGGTGTTCCTCAAACACGGTAATACGGTTAGAAGGTGGTCGATCAGCACAGTTCATGCCCGTTGAAGGAAAAACTTGTTTCATAAAGTCAAGCAGGCAGAGGTTTTCGATAAAAATAGGTAGCAGCTCGCGGTCAGGTATAACCAACGAGGTTGCGATTTTGATACCTTTTGAAGTAAGTGGAGGGAGATGAGCATGCGAAGAGGAAGGAACTACTGACACTTGCTTGGGATGAAGAATATCAGGTTCTGGGGGAATGAGTACTTATTCCCCACAAGGAAGGATACAATGCCTTGTTGCAGATGAGCAATTTGCTAAAGTTGCTTTGTAGGTTGTTGCTTCCCGGAAACTTGAAGTACTTCAATGGCTGATGTGAAGATAAGTTTTGGTTGCCGACAGAGATTCAAAAAAATTAGGGTGAAAAATGGGGAAGGTAAAAGTTATTTATATTGGCTCAGTAAATATGTGTCATTCATTTCTTTGGGCCCACAAGGTTAAAAGTAAATTTTAGGTGGTGGAGGGAATGACACTCATCCTCTAGACACAACGATGAGTAGCATTTATGAAGTAATGTTCGAAATTGTTTTTGGCATTTATGAGACAATCGTATAATTTAATGATCAAGTGGCATTTAGTATTTACAGTCTTTATATTTTATCTAATTTTCTACCTCAGTGAGTTAGAATACGACTGACTAATTGATGTGTTATCAGGTCGACAATGTAGGGTGCAAGAGTTAGAAAATAGGTTGGTAGAGGTTCTTGTGAATCTTAATTTGTTAAGATTAGGACGCATGGGCTTTTTTAGGCCCAGTAAGTTAAGATCAGGTTGCATGGGCTCTCCTAGCCCAGCTAGTTAGAATAGGACGTGTATAACAGGCCGCTTATAACAAATCGCGTGGAGGATTGGTGGGGCATGTTGGGTCGATAGTAAGACAAATATGGTTGAAGATCCTAGTTCCCAACATAGATAGTAGTATGGTAATACAATAATATAGTTTTATGGCTAAATATGGCTTTGGGGTTCCGACAAATCAGTAACATGGTGGAAAGTTTTGGGTTAATATGGAAACATGGTAATTTTGGTAATTTAAAAGCGAAAATTTTAATATATGATGGTTTCCTAATTATGGAGATTGGGTCTGATTGGGACACAAAGACTCTAGTTTGGGACGCACGTCTCTTACAATTGTATAAAGAGGACATAGGCTTCGTTTATTTTTCCAAGTTGGATTATTCCTACTTTTATAAGGCTCTCGTTTTTCAGATTTATAAGATTACTGACTTAAGTATCGGAGGGCCTATGTCAGGGCTATTCAGTGTGGATTTTTGTGTTGCTTGATCGTGATTCGAGAAGTTGATTCGAAGCGATCCGACCTCTTTCTTAGTAAGCTAATTTTTTTGGTTACATCAAGGTGGATTGAGTGTTCAACAGAGGGACCGAGTGGATTTGCTAATGGTCATCCACCTGCATGGTTTGCAATTTACAATTTTCTTTAAGAAACCATACGCTCGGTTTCAAGAAATCCATGAAACTCACATAGGCGGTTAAAAGCCGTGCGGGCGGGCAGGTAGTGGGTGGTCGAGTTCATTTTGAACACCACTACCCGTATTAAAAATTAACTTGTCATTGATTTCGGTTTCGGGTCACTGAGTTAATTGTGGGATCGAATAAATAAATTAAAAATTATAGTCATTAAAATGTCCATTCATAGTTTTTGAGTCACAAAACAACTACTAAAGTAATATTTTTAAATATTTTGTTACAAAAATATGTTTTTACAGAGAAAAATATTAAAGTTAAATAAAAATAATCTCCCCTATATATTAATGCAAAATCCTCCTATCATATGTGTTTGCTTCCCACGCTTCGTTAGACTTGAAAGTTTTTTTGGTGCTTCGGTGTAATCCGAGCCTAATATTTACCTAATTTTACTTTTATTCTTCCAATATAAGAATATAAATAAGTTATATCTAACTAGAAAAAATCTATATAAGTTGAATTCATTTTTATTTAAAATAAAAGTTGAAATAATTTTATTATAAATTTAATTTATTTAAGAAAAATACGATTATATAAAATTATTACAAAATAAAAATAAATATTAAAAAAATATAAAATTAATATTTTTATCTAATCCTGATATAATGAGTTGAAAATAACATTAAAAATATATACGGAAAACTATTGTTATGCCAAAAAGAATAAAAACAATATGAAACCAAAATGATAAAATAATAATAATAATAATAATAAATTATTACGCTTAGGGAAATAAATATTAAATATATTTTAAAGCTCTTTATCTAATCCCAATAGAATGAATTGATATACATATTATATATATATATACGAAAAAATTAGTATCTTACGTAGACACATAAAGAAAATAATATTACATATATTACAAGTTAGATGAACGCTATTTTTTCAATAGAATTATCAGTGTGCCTTATAAATTTTAATTTGTTATATCATTTATTAACATGTAACACGTGGGTGTTGTATGTTTTACTTTTTTTCAAAATCAATTTTTACGGGTTTCCCCGTCAAGTTTAGGGTATTTTGATATACTTTACAACTAATTTCGTGACTCGTGGTAAAAAAGTTTTGAAAATTCTCTATTGTGATAACCAGTCTTACTGTAATTAGAACACATATTTTATATATATACTTTACAACTAATTTAATGACTCACGGTAAAAAAAAATTGAAGATTTTTAATTGTGAAAATCAGTCTTATTGTAATTAGAACAAGTAAGTTCTGATTTGTGTGTAGAATTATTTATTATGATAACAGATCAAATAATGTTACGATTTTTATGTACCATTTTCAATATTATTCTTTTGGTATTTTTAATAAATATTACTTTTTTTTAAATCCCGCATAATATGCGGGTGTATGTATGAGTGTGCGTCCATAATTGTACGATTATTAAACAATGAAATGTAAGTATTCTTTTCAAAATCATTCAGATTAGGGCGAGTCAAATAATAGGATGTGGTAAAAAGTGATCTCATAATATGAGACCGGTCTCACAGAAGACCAACTCTATGAAATAAATTTAATTACAGAAAAAGAAAATTTTATCATGAAAATAATTGAACAAGTTTTGTTGATAATAGAATTTAATATAATCTTATTTTTGTAGTTTCAAATATCCCATATATTTAAAATATGTGTTATTTACAATAATCTAAATATGTAACTAAATATTAGTAATGTATCCAATCTAAACATAAAATATTAAATTATATACTAATAATTAATAAACATTGATTAGACACCAATACAATGCGACATATGTTGAAAATATGACATCTTTTGAATATCTCAAAGTATGTAACTAATAATTATTAACGAATTTATTTTAAATATTAATATATAAAATGTTTTGATAATGATAATCAATAAAATAGATATTAGACACGAGTTTAGAATGTGACGTCTTTTGAATTTTTATAAGTACGTAATTAAGATTATTAATGAATTTAATTTAAACATCAAATACAAAATTATTTAATATTTATAATAATTAATAAATAGATTAAACATGTACAAGGCACAGGTTGAGAATACATTATTTTGATTTTTTACTTTAAATTTAAAATTCTGTAATTATCACAAATATTATATATATTTATTTTTTGATAAGTTTTGTGTAATTCAAGTGTGTTAAACAAGTATATATTAATGCAAAATTCTCATAATATATGTGTCTCTTTCGTATGCTTCGTTTGTATAATATAGAAATTTGGTGATTCGGTTGCTTATGTGTCTTATATACCTAATATTTTTATTTTATTATATCTTGCCTAATTTAATATTTTTTTATTATTATATTTAGCCTAATTTAATAGTTTTCTTTTATTATATTTTAACAAATTCTGTAATCTTCTTTTATACTCCTCATATAAAAATATAAATAAGTCACATATAATTAGTAGAAAAAACTAAATTAATTATCTTAATTAATAGATAAATTATATATGAAGTAATTTTAATTACAAAAAAAATTGAAAATAATAAAATAAACTGGATTTATAATAAAAATTGAAATAATTTATTTTTGGAATTTTAAATATTATGTATAGGTAAGTTATGATATATTTGCAATTATTGGAGTATGTAACTAAATATTAGTAATGAATGCAATTTAAATATAAAAGAATAAAATTATATAATAATAACTAATTAATATTTATTAAAAAATGGCACAATGTGAGAAGGTTTGAGAGTATGACATCTTTTAAATTTTTTAAAGTATGTAACTATAATTATTAAATTAATATAAACATAAAAATATGAATGAGTTAATAATAATTAATTAATATAAATCAGAGACGGGTTGAAAATGTGACATCTTTTGAATTTTTATAAGTATGTAAATATTATTAACGAATTTAATCTAAATATTAAAATATACTATTAATTAATAATTATAATTATTAATAAATTGAACAGGGGCACGGGTTGAAAACACATCCATTCAATTATTTTAAATTTAAAACTTTATAATTTTCACAAATATTCTTTATATTTAGTTTTTTATAAATTCCGTGTAATACACGTGTTTTAAACTAGTAAAAAATAAAGTAAAATCTCTCTCCAATCAAGTTGAACCGCGGGATCCTAAAACAATGATTTTATTACACGGAATAATAACGGGCCGTTCCGTGACAACAGGAGACACTGCGTGTACAGTCCCACCACCAAACGATTCTCAACGCTTCCCGAACCGGGTCTAACCACGGGCGCTGTTTCAATGACTTTGTCTTTTGACCCAGCCAAGTCTCATCATTACAAAGTCGTTTGTGTCGAGGTCCCCGTAACTTATATATATATATATATATTTTGATATCTTTTATTATAACATTAACATCATTAAGGAGTATTTATTTGTATAAAATTCCTGAATCCGTCACTACAGGTTTTGAGGGAGTTGGATCCGAAGGTGTATCTATATCAATTACACGTTTACTCTTCCGAGACCGGCGGTCCGTGGAGAAAATGTGAGGAGACGTTCGCCGCCCAAGTCGATTTCCGCGGTGGGGGGGTTTATTCGAACGAAGCCATCCATTGGTTGGAAAACAATCACTACAACGTTAGTGGAGATCATTTCTTGTACTTTAATCCCGATGATTGCAATCAGACCCCCAAGAAAATGCCAAGCCCGCCCGTTTACGAGCACGCGGATTATCAAAACCTTCACAATTACTTTGGGGAGTCGTGCAGTCACTTGCATTACATTGTTTTCGTATGGCGGCAGACTGAGTTCGATGTGTATGAAATGAGGAGGGATTATTCAGAGTGGCTTCTCAAGTACCATGTGGACACATCGCCAATAGTTAATGCTTATAAGATCAGTCCGGATAATTTTGGAACCTTTGGAACCAACAATTGGTGGCGGCACTACAATTTTCGTCTGTATACATTGGTACGTGGCGATAGAGACGATGATACGTTCTTGGTGTTTCAGTTTAAGACAAAGGTCATAAGATACAATCTTATCTATAGGACTTGTGAAATAATATGTGAGTTTGTGTTCGGTAGTAAACCTCCCGATAGGTTTTCATATAGGAATGGATTTAAATATATTGAGTCCTTGTGTGGTGTTTAATTAGTTCCTTCTTTCATGCCAGTTTTAATTGTTCTAACATTATCGGAAAATATATACATGTTGTTGAAAATTGCACTTGTGACTAAAGGAACTTACTATAATAGCCTACTACATAAGCCTATACATAAGGAAAGAAACCCGCAGCGCGCCGTGCCAATTTGATGGTTCATCGCTTCTCAACAGCAGCGATGAAAAATAGGAGGTTTGTAATTTCAAACCTCTCCCCATTTGAGCTCCATTTCTCTTTATGAAAACAAATTGCAGTGCCTGCGTGAGCAGCACCGCAAGCACTTTTTTGTACACAGGCTGGCACCTGTATACACGCGTATGAGTGGCGCGTCTACGAGAAATTGGTTGCCAGCTGCTGCAACTTTCCATTTTCTATATTTTTTCCAATCTTTTATTTTCTCTTTGATATGGACCAAAATGTCTATACGTAATATTACTTGATATATGAGGGTATTTGTGGTAAGCGACCTCATTTCCTGGAAAGGGTGTTCTTCTGGGAGGTGAACAAGCTGAATGGTTTCTTTGGAGAAGTGAGCGAGCTGGTTGGTAGAGTAGCGACCTGGAGTATGAGGATGAGTTCTCATATAGGGTTGCGACCTCTTATGTTTTGTGTAGAGTGCTTGATCTCGATTATGGGCTTTGTGAGTATTAAGCCCACAAGCTTAATATGGATATTATGGGGTCCTGGCGGACCATATGAAGGGAATAACAGACTCAGACCTATTATGGTAAAAGATCTATTATTCATGGAAACTTAGCATACAGTAGGAATCCTAATTTTGAGTCGGTTGTAGTGTTGTGGTATTTATGGAATTGTGATGGGAGAAGGAAACCCTTGACTTAGGGAATACTTCTCTTGTCTCTATGAAATGAGGTGCATACCTCTCATTGTTTTTATCTTGTTTTCATCATATCTTGGTCATTTTAATACTACCACCTGCTTTTGACTTAATCATCAGAGGACCTTCATGGGTCTGACATCCGACCCGTCTGAAGGTGCTATTTTGTAGGTCCGGAGAGGTCGCTAGGAGAATCGTTGAAGGCTTAGTAGGTCGCTGGAATGTTTTTTGAACCTATTTCAGGTCGATGATCTCTAATTTGAGGTTAGTACCCCATATTTTTGGTAACCAATCGATTTGGATTTATAACTCTTGTTTCTTGGAGGACACAGCTGGGCACTGTGTTGCATGCGAAAAAATAATTTATATCTATTTGATTTGGTTAGTCGGGTGAAAAAAGAAATTATATCTATTTCGGTTATTTGAGTGAAATGAATAATTTATATCATTTGATTGGTTAGTTGGGTAGACCCATATTAGGTTGGTATACAATCAGACGATGTCAAATCATATTTGACACCATCTTATGATTCTTAACTGGACGTCATAAAATTTTTGTGTTTTTTGGCCTTTTGCTCCTTCCAAGTTTTTCGTATTTTTAGTTTTATGTTTAGTGAAAAAAATAATCTTCTTTTATTTGACTTCGCTGGATTCTCTTTTTTTAAGACTGCTTTTACATTTTAATAAGTATTTTGATAATATTTTATTTAATTTTCAAAAATGTTGATTATAAGTTTTAAATACACTTGTTATATTTTTATGTCTAACAAAACTTATAAATCGACTAATTAAACTCATGTTTCTATAATCAATTCGATCCCCCGTTTGAATCTAATTTTAACAGCCGGAACAGTAACAATGAAAATGGCCCCCATTCGACCAATTCGTAACCAAAGATTCCATACTTTTCGGATGATCAGTCTAGATTGAATCCTCCTCTCCTCCTAACTTGACTGATAGCTTGAAGCTAGAGGGCTAAGTGAACAAGGGACTGCTGCGGGTCAAGCTGTAGAGGGTATCACGAGACAGCCCGAGGCAGAGGGGAAAATACGAGGTACTCTATTGCTTAGTCTAGCTTTTATAGCAAATTATTAGATGGACTCGGGTGAATCTTGCAAGGTGCACTCGATCTCACACCTAACTCACTCACGCGGTTTCAACAATTCCATGCGCACTAAGAAAAAAAATTCTCTAGTTTCTATCTTTCAGTTTCATCCTAACAGATCAAAAAATTCTCTTAGTTTCATCCTATTAAATCTCGAGCGAACAATTCACCGTCCCAACATCTCAGTTCCATTCAATTTTACAACGAACAATTCGCCATCAATTCTACAATTTCGGGGTCCCAAATCAAATCACAATCCACCACCGATTGGAGCGGCAATTCTCCAGCTCTTGCCCCCAAATTATTCGTCGATTAGAGCGACAATCCCCGTCGAAACGGCAATCTTTGTCAATTGGTGATGAAATTCCCCGACGAGCCGAGGTCTCCTTCGATTGCAATGGACGAGAATTGCTTGTAGGGTAAGCTATTTTGAGTTTGATTTATTTTTCTATCGAATTAAGTTATGCAATATCCATTTTTGATTTTAATTTTTGTTGCTGCAGTTCCTTCTATTGGTCCTGCTCCTGCAAATATTTCAGTTTTCAGTGCGATTTCGAACATTCATGAAATAGTTCTATTACATGTTCACGGTTTCTTCTTTTAAGTTATCATATTTATGTGATTTATATACATGATATGTGATAATATACGGTACCTATATATGATAGTATATTGCACCAATATGTGATAAAGTATGGTATTTAAATGTGATGATATATAGCAATATTATTTGATGCTATATTGCAGCAATATGTGATGATATATGGAAGTATAATATGTGATGATATGTGGTAATTAAATGTGATGATATATGGCATTTAAATGTGATGAAATGTGAAATTTGCATGTGATGATATGTGACAGTAATATGTAATGATATGTGGAAATCGTAAGCGTTGATATGTGGAAGTAACCACTACAAGAAATGGGTAAATGCTGACAAGCAAAAATCCATCATCATATGCTGATGGGTTACCTTTACTGACGGAGTACCTATGCTGACGGGTAGCTGATGGCCAATTTCGCTGATGGCCATATATATATATATATATATGTGTGTGTGTGTGTGTCAGAGCCACGGGGGTAGTGATATAGAAAAAGTTCTTGATCGAGAAAATTTAGGTGTGCGAAAATAAATTTTTTAGTGTGTTCCCTGAGTCTTTGTAAGTTCTCAAAAGTAAGGCAGTCACATCTCAGGTTTGTAGCAAAAACTTATATTTCCAAAACTTAAGTTTTTCTTCCACAACCTTCGAAGAATTGACTAGAAGGTAGTTTACAAAAGAAAAAAAACATTATACAAAAAGAATTAAAAGCTATAGAAAATTATTACATGATAATATCTATGTTGATTATAATTCAGAAAGAAGAATATGGTTTTTTAAACATTTCTACAAGATTAAACAAAAAAATCATGAAGCATTTTTTGAATTTGTTTATGAGTTTAAACCCCATATTTTATTTTTTATCTGGTTTGAATACTATTATACTCCTAAGAATTCAATAGAATATCCTTTTCATAAAAACTCTATTTAAAGATAGAGGCGAGGAAATTGAATTATATAATAAAAATGACTCTAAAGAAAGTATTCAAATCAATAGAGTTGAAACTATTAAAAATAACCAAACAAAAAGTCTCAATCTCTTCAAATCTAACAAGTTCATCTTTTGAAAATATAGATGACTGAGTAGAGATAACAAAAACTATACATGAAGGTTTTAAAAGATTAGATCTGGATCTCATTTTCGCTAGTCTAGCACTTTCTTCAAATGATTCATACAATTTAAATATTTTTTAAAATGACTTTAGAATTGATAAAAAATACCTACTTGATGAGTTTTATGCTAAACACAATTTAGAAAAAAGGACTTGGCTCTTCAAAAACTTTCTAAACAATAAAGAAAGTATTAAAGAAACTTTTTATAAGTTTTCTAAAGAAAATAATATTCATATTTTGTTTTTCAATTGGTTTGAAATATATGCTTCAGAATACTTTATGAAATATCCTTTTCGAAAGTATGCAAATCCTATAACTTTTTGAAATAAATTACCGAAATGGGACCCATTAATAGATGTAAAAGGATTCAATCTAGGGCGCGGATATACACACACTATTGTTTTTATTAGTTCACCCCATTAAAAAAAATCTCATTAAAATTGCCAAAATCACCCTTAAATTTTAAACACCCTCACTTCGTCTTCTTCAACCCTCCTCCACCACCACCCTCTTCCGTCGTCACCGCCACCACCTCCGTTGCCATCATCACTGCCGTCACGGCCGCCGCCACCTTCATCTCTACCGAAGAAGGAAGAAATTAAAAAAAAGATGTGTTCGACAAAGGTTACAGCAACATGGGGTCTCTGACGACGAAGAGAGAAATTTGGTCGCTTCGCGACAGTGACGGCCACAGCACGAACACGGCGAGCCCCACCACCAGTGCCATCATGCAGAACGCCAACCCCTTATGATACGCCACCGGAAAGGCACATGGGATGACACCCAACGCCCGATTCGCGACTTATCAGGTCTGCTAGAACTTGGGTTACCTTGGATCCGATATACTCGCCTGCATGGAGCGCGCGATTCTCAATGGCACCGACGTTCTGTCCATGATTCTCAAAGGTGGATCCGTGCCCTATTACCACGACACCATCGCCGTTGGAGCTTTTTCCACCATGGAAAGAGGGATTCTAGTCTCGTGCTCGGCCGAAAACAGTGAGCCTGCTAGGGAATCACTGGCAAACGTTGTGTCGTGGGTTATGACCGTAGGCGCCGACACACTAGATCGGGATTTTCCTGCTTTCACCACTTTAGGCTATGGTAAGAAGTTCACAGGTATGTCGTTGTCGTTGTACAGTGGGAAAGGCATGGGGAGGAGATTTGTGGAGTTAGTTTAAATAGTGGTGGCAATCGGTCGAGTAATCTGTACATGGCCAGGTCTCTGGATCCCGCCGCCATACGCGACAAGGTGGTGGTCTGTGACAGAGGGATTAGTCCGAGGGTTGAGAAAGGTTAGGTGGTGAAGGCTGCCGGTGGGGTTGGGATGAAGTATATTTTTGGGGTATATGGTTTGAGGGATAATTTGGGTATTTTATGAATTTATTTTTTAAAGGGTAGATAAATAAAATCTTGGGTGCATATATCTATGCCCTTCAATCTAACCATCCACTTTCCAGGGAATAAAAGTAAAATCATTTAAGGATTTTAAGCAGATGCAATTCCTCTCAAGAATACTAATGATTGTGATAAAACTCTAAGAGTATTAATAGATCAAAATAAGTATACTAATATTCATTCAAACTCCTAGGAGAACAACTAACTGAAATAGAAAAATATTAGTATATTCATTCAAACTCCTAGGAAAACAACTAATTAAATAGAAAAATATTTTCAAAATTGAACGGTTGTGTTAATTGATTCTTCTTCCTCGAATATGAAATACAAGATTCCAGTTTTAAACCGTATCAAGTTTCTAGTAAAAGTGTTAAAGGTATTCAGGATAATTGAACTGAATTTATGAAAGCTATTCAAGATCAAATAAGTAAAATAGGATTTTTAGCTAGCAGTTCTAGGGGCCAGGTTGCCCTAGACACTCATATTTCCGCATCTAATAAATTAAACATCTTAAGCTAAGATTATAACATTGGGTATTATGAATGAATAGGATTATAAAGCAATAAACGGAAAACGTAAAGAAGACACAGATTTACGTGATTCACCAAATTAGCTACATCCACGGGCAGAAAGAAGAACGGATTTTATTAACTGATTAGGGTTACAGATTACCGATCTCAAACACCATAAATATAGTATTGAGAGAATACACCAAAATTGGGTTTAAGGCCCAAAAATGCATACCGTTGGGCCGGGGGCGTCTCCGTCCCCCTGGACCCCAAGGCAAGGGGGACTTCGCCCCCCTTGACCCCCCGTACAAACATTGCGAAGCGAGAGATTCAAGACATATCAACATTGGGGAAGATGTACAGTTCCAAAATCAAACTAATAAAATCAATAATATAGTTTGGGGAGAACATCATCAAGTTATCACTTTCCCCTTCGTTTGATTCTGATGGCCGGCATAGATCTCGATTTAGAAATAGATAAACCTTTATCAAAGTCACATTTTAATGCCTCTTCTGTTTATGATTAGAATATTGATGGTAAATCAGAATATGAAATGACAATTGCAGCAAATGCTTATAAAACCCAAAGTGGAACACAAGATAAAGTTATAGCATAAATCCTTATAGCAGGGTTTTCCGTCAATTAAAAGGTGTTGGGATTATTATCTCAAAAACCACCAACATGAAGAAATATTTTGTGGTATATAAACTAATGAAGATGAATTCCCAATATTAGATGAGGATGATAATCTACAAAATGATGCGTCTCCAGGTTAATTCTAACAATTTCATTGCATTTTATTGGTGATCGTTCTCATTTAGAAGATAAAAATACTGAACTTCTTTCAAATCTTAGATGTACGAAACTTAGTAATTCTCAATATTATAAAAATACTTTTCTTACCCGAGTAATGCTTAGAGAACACTCTAACCAATCATTTTGGAAAGAATTTTTTTTGCAAGATTATCAACTCTTTTAGGAGAAAATGTCAGGACCAAGATAAGAGAAATTTGTGGAAAAAAAATAATACCATACGATGGGTTTGATTATGGTCAATTAATAACCATAACCCAACAAGAGGATTAAAAACTTGTCAAGATTTAAAATTCCAAAAACACTACAAATGGGAGTTGAAAAAATCAAGACTTGAATTAGGAACTTTTTGTCAACAATTTGACATAGATTCTAATAAATCTCCTTTAGAGTGTTTAGAGAATTTAAAAAAAAACTAATAAAGATTCCCATAAAGAGCAAAATAAAATCAGTAGAAGAAGACATTTTAAACCAAAAGAGGAGTATTATAAGAAACCAAAACAATAATATTCTAATACTCAAAATAATAGAGAGTGGTTTAAATATGCTGAATGTTTCAAATGTCATAAAACGGGTCATACTGCAAAGTACTGTAAATTACAAAATAAAATAAATGAATACAATTAGAAAAAAAGAACAATAAATAAAATTCCTAACTTATTTATTGATTCTTCTGAGCCTAATTCTAAATTTGACTCTAAACAAAACCTTTCTTCTGATAATACTCCACTTCATCATGATGACTTACTTGATTCTAATGGGTACTCTAGCGCTAAGTCAGAAAAACACGTCAGTGTTCTGACTAAAGAACAAGAGTTAATTCCATAGAGAGATTGTTGGGAATGTTAAAAACCGACATTTACAAAAAGATTATCGTGATAAGATATTTAATAGTTTTGATAAGAAAGAACACCAAACACTTCAAAAAATAGTATGATTTGACAAAAACTCTTAAAAAAGAAACAATAGGTACAGATACTAATGTGCAAATGTGTATTTAAAAATATTACAAACATACATACATACATACATATATATATATATATATATATATATATATATATATATTTGAAAGTATTAATAAAACC
Source organism: Phtheirospermum japonicum (assembly GCA_014905375.1). Lineage (NCBI taxonomy): Eukaryota > Viridiplantae > Streptophyta > Magnoliopsida > Lamiales > Orobanchaceae > Phtheirospermum > Phtheirospermum japonicum. The sequence goes on from BMAC01000158.1 coordinate 1,034,194, forward strand.
CCTGAAAACTTTTTACTTTTTAGAGAAACTGCTTCTAGAAGATATTTGATAAATATCACTTTTCGATTTTCTGACGATTGTAAAATAGACACGATTGTATTTTTTGACACTGGTGCAGATCTGAACTGAATAAAATCAGAATTAGTCCCCAAGAGATTTCAAGAAAAGATTACTGATAGGCTTTAAGTAGCAAATAACTCAAAATTATATTTTAATTTCAAAATCGAAGCTGTAATAGTAAACAAGAATACTTACTTAAAGTTTCATTTTTCCTTACCAAAGAAATAAGTTATAACGTCGTTCTTTTAACACCTTTAAAAATTTAATGACTCCCTTTATAGTTGAAGAAAAATATATCTCTTTTAAAAATAATTTTACAAATTTATATTTCTTAATTTAAAGACCAAAAATCTTGATTTAATAAGAATTATTCAACACTAGAGAAAATTATAAATATTCTTCTTCATAAAAAGAACCTCCATATTCTTTAAAAATTAAGATCAAGATTACTCCAAATTTTAATATTACTAATGACGTGTTGAAAATGCAGATCAATTTCGCTCATTACCGATTTGGGAATGTAATACTCATTCGAAATAATTATCCTTTCCGAAGTTTACAAGGTAATAAACTTGCAAATAATCACCAAATATTGCTAGACAATCTTTTCCATAATTAAATTGATAGTGGTCAGCTACTCGGGAGTTTAAACGCTCTAGAGTGGTATTTTTCTAATAAAATTAAGTTCCAGTATATCGTGATACTCAATGGTCGAGAAATAAGAGTTTTTAAAGGATGAAATAATATAAAAAATTATATTAATATTTGTTTAACTTAGAGAATCATTAGTCAATTACCGTTGAAGAATCTTCCAATCTAAATAGCGATGGCGGCGCCCATGAATATAAAGATGTATATTTTCTATATAGCTTATTATTTCAATGTTAATTTAATTTATATACTCATATATTATTCTTTTCTGATCATACAATAGAAAACGAGATACTCCTCATTTTAAGGTGATCATGGTAAGATATATCCCATCAGAGTTTTTAACTTTTTCAATGGATCATAAGGTGATCATGGTAAGATATATTCCATCAGAGTTTTTAACTTTTTTAGATGGATCATGATTTTTTAATTGTTTTAATGAGTGTTTTTGGTTTTTATTTATTTTATATTCTAGATTTCAAAAACTAGTGGGGACGAAGTAATATTGAATTGGCCCTCCATCAAATCACTTGCTTACGTTTTCAAAGAAAATCATGCAAATGATGAAAAGAAAATCATGCAATTATACCCACATTGGATGAAAATGATGATAAACTGACGCTGAGTGAGAATGCTGTTGGAAAATTATGTAAATTTTTTTTACCTTCTTATATAATTTGGTGGTTAAATAAATGATAAAATTAAAATTAATTTGGATATTTAAATTTATTGTATTTTCGTAATTAAAATTAATTATAAATGAGAAATTCAATCTAATAACTCCTACACTAATAGTGAGACCAATGGTTTTGTTGTTACACTCAATTCAATTGTCTTAAATTGTATAACTTCCGTTGTGTCATTATGTGGTTTTAATTTACGAGTATAAACAAAGGCTAACCATACAACAATCGCAAAAAGAAGAAGAAGAACCCACATTCCACATATTTGCATACGAAATAAACCATTGCATATTGACCAAAGTTCTTTGGACTCTTGCATTTTTTGTGATAAGATTCAGGCATGATTATCAGTTCGCCGGAGACGAAAGTTAATGCGGTTTACTTATCTATCCTGGGAAACAGACGTCCAATATAGGGGAAGAATCTGTTTTAAGGAAAACGTATTGAACACATGATTCGCGTTTTATATTTAAGCATTTCCGATTTTGATATTAGAAGATTTCCCTATTCAATTTATAATAATATTAAAATTTCCCTACATTCTTAAAACAAATTCGTGTTATCTTCTAATACAAATTAAGAAATTAAAACAGATTCGTGTTATCTTCTAATATAAATTAGGAAATCATTTGGCAATAGTTGATCACAATGTGATTTTATCGGGATCAATGGGATCGATTTTACATTTGCACACTACAAAACCTCTTGAAAAATATTTTGAGATTCCAATTGTATTTGAAAACGATAATTTACAGAGACGCACAATCCAATTATCCAAAAGTTATCAAAACTAGTTTGAATACCCGCGTTTTACGCGGGCATATTAAATAAAGGCATAAAACGTAAAATATATCAAAAATAATTATTAACTTTTGAAAGTGAATTATTAATACAATGGAAAAAAAAAATTGATATAAATACAATAGATGTGTAACATTTCAAAATTTTCTCTGTTACGGCATTTTATTCCCAAATGTTTCTTTTAAACGCAATTCATTCAAATCAAGTTTTAAAAAATACTGCAAATATATCTTTAAGTAATGCAATAGACTCCTAAAATAAAAAATAAACATGCATACTAAAAATTATTACACATGAAAATTCAACTTGTAAATCATAAAAGAATATTGTCAACCCTCTTCGCCCCTTAACTTTCAATCGACATTGCAACGTAATAAAATAAAAAAAATAAAAAAAACATCTTATACAATCCACATATAATACTCGTATATCATAAAGACTTCAAATATATAAATTATAAAATCAAATCACTGGTATATCAATTTAATCATTTTATTATGTTGTAGTGTTCACCATGTTAGATCACTTCACGCTATTTAAAATGGTTTGGTAACCTCTTCATCATCTTCTTCACTCTCCCGTCAACTTTGTTATTGTTACCAATTTTTCTATCTCCACAAGAACCTATTCAACACAAATGGATAAATTAAATCTTGGTTGAGTCAAATTAATAATTACAGATCCATGTTAATTAATTAGAGATAAATATTTTTACTCATTATATATAATGACAAAAATTAAATAGATAAACAAAACTGTGTTTATTTATTAGATACAATATGTTATATATATTCAATAAATATTATATTGTACACAAATATTAAATTTTACAAATACTTATTTAACTACGATAATTTTTCTACCTATATGTAGTGTTATCATCCTTAATAATATTCTTAAACACCCAAGAGAGAATTACTCTGATTTTTATTTATAGGCATAATTTTTTGAATTGTTAGATTAGAATATTCCAATATAAGTCATGATATTTATTGTCTTGTTCGTGCAAAACACGGGATGTATATATATATATTTTTAATTAGACATCATACTATTTTAAATTTCATCAAATAATAAAAATAATAAAAAACAACCATGAAAGGAATTCATTGTTAGATTAACACACAATATATATGTAAAGGTGGAAATGTTTGTTTCATTACAAAAGAAAATGAATGCCTGGCCAATATTATGTAAAATATTAATCAAGTATTTTATTATGTTTAATTGATTAATTGAAGGAGATGGTTTTGGTGTATTTTTAGATTAAATTATTAATTTAGGGAGTTTATTTCATCTTTCATTTAGTCCAAATAAGACATTAATATAATTTAAGAAATTATGCAATTAACATTAGATTTATAACCAAAAAAAAAAATACCTCTTATAAATTTAAGAACATGTAAAAAAACATAATTTTGAATAATTAAGGCCTCAATGTTGTCAATTGAATAATTTGTTTTTTTTTTTTTTTAATAGAAATCAACCATATTGACTCAATTTGATGTTAAGCTCAATAAGGGAATAAGTTTGATTGACTTAATTTAAGAATTGATTTTGGGATATTTTTAAATTCAATTGGCCTTTGAGAGAGTAGATGGACCTTTGTTTAGTCTTATTATAACTTGAATTTAAATATAAGTTCTCCAATTAACATCAACTATGCCTTGAATTGAGGATATGATTAGGTTTGAAAGTGTAATTCATACGAAAATTTAAGATGAAAGGTATGTGTATCTCAATCATGTACAATAAAATAACATAATTGAAGGAATATGGTGAAATTAGGGAATTTGTTTTAAATGTACTCCCTCCGTTTTAATATAAGTGTCGTTTTAGAGACTCAGTTTCATTACAAAATTAAGTGTCGTTTTAGAATTTTTTGCCACTTTTATTCCAGTTTTATCACAGTTTATTTTAAGAAATGTAAACAAGTTTATGGTAATAGAATAACTAAAGGGAAAGAATGAAAGTAATTAAATGAAAATATTATTAATTGATTGAGGATGTATTAGTCAAAAAATTATGTTTCTTAATTTTGGAACAAAAATCTAAAAACGACACTTATTAAGAAACGGAGGGAGTATAATTTATAATCACACTAATTAGTTTTAGATAAATACGGAAGCTTGTAATGACAAAAATCTATATTTAATCTAATCATGCTAAAATAGGGATATGTGTTTTAATTTAGATTCAATAATTCCAAATTTTAATTTGAGATAAACATAGAAATTTTACATTAATTAAACATAATTAGTGAAACATTTAAAAAAATATTTTTTTATAGCTAGATATTCGGATGATTTTTTTTAATGAGCACATCTATTGAATTTGAATATAATTTATCAAATCATGCCTGCTTTAAAATGTTATTCATATGATTTATTATTATTAATCATATTTAATGTCGACTTTATATATAGAAATGCATATCAACAAAAAATATTTAAATTTTAAATTATTGTAGAAAAATCACTGATTTTGTGCTTTTAACTAATTATAATAAGTTACTTAAAAAGATATAAATCTCCATAAATATATTTAAATATGCAAATAGATATGGTGGTCAATCTAATAT